>OU898277.1:47198034-47454915 GCA_918026665.1 Diabrotica balteata
TAATTTTCTTTCGTTTCCCTATTTATACTATTTGGATGTAAGGAATAGTGATTGGCGAAGTATAGCCTCCCGATCCTGATCATCAGGTCCATCCTGATAGATGTTAAACGAGGCTCTGACGTCCGAGTGATTACCGCTATTAGCAATTCCCACTTACTGATCAAGACTGCTTCAGGTGAAAGAGTCTGGAAGTGGAAGGGCACCGTCTTGTCGCAGAAATAGAAAATCATTTCTAAAGGCGTACGGACGAACCATAAATGGTCAACGATATGTAGATGCTTAAGGCAACGAGAAATGAATGCATTAAAGGTTCAAAAAGCATCCCTACTTAACCATTATGACTAATAAAAACATAACTAAAGATTTTACTGATGATGATCTCGGAAAACAAGATCCGACACTGACAAGGCCACCCGGGCGTCAACATGCGGAAACCTTGCAAAGTAAAGACTTGGAATGTTATAAGTCTACATCAAGTTGGAAAGGTGCATAATGCAGTTAAAGAAATGAAAGAACTGAATATAGATATATTAGATATCAGTAATGATCAATGGTGCAGTCCAGAAAAAAAATTAACAATAAAACAATATATTATTCAGGAAGTCCAGATAATTCACATGGTTATGGTATCGCGATAATACTAAACAAAAGTATTGATCACGCAGTAGGTAATTTTAACCCATACTTAAACATAATTACACTCATACAATTAAACGAGAACAAACCCAAAATAAACATTATACAAATGTTTGCTCCAGCGGACAAACCAGAGAACGATGTGGAAACTTTCTATTAAGACATAGACAACATTTAAAGGCTATTAAAATCCATGTTGTCACAACTATAATGGGAGATTTTAACGAAAAGGTTTGGTAATCAAACAGTAGAAAAATGTACAAAAGAATGTGGTCTAAGAAATAGAAACGGAAGGGGTTGAAAGCTTATCGAATTTTGCCAAGACAATACTTTTGTTAAAGCAAATACATTGTTTAGACTGCCAAAAAGAAAACCATATACATAAAAATCATCAGCAGATTAAGCAGAGAGAATTGCATGAAATCAAATAGACTATGTATTAGTTAGACAAGGATACAAGAACGCAATTATATCAGCAAAAAATCACAAGCCAGTAGTTTTATGTATGAGACGGTTTCTAACATGAATATTAAAATCCAACTGAAAATCCTTCTTTCCGTATACTATCTCCACCCATGGAGAAGCTGTGGTAATTGAGAATGCCGTGGAAAGTATACATGCAAAGCCGCGGGCGCAGGGCCGGTATCTTGATTAGAGGCTGCGTGATAGCTTCATTAGGTCAAAAGTTTCGGTTTTAGGGCCCACCTCTGACGCCTGGCCCGTTTCATTTTCGAAGCCGACTCAATTTTGTTTGTTGAGCACGGTAAGCAACCACTAAATTTCAAACGTACCCATAAATTTGTACAGGGTGGTCTATATTTTTGACAACGTATCATTTGGAATGATTTAAGTCGCAAAAAAGTATTTCGATTTGCTTTAAAAGACTTGTAAATTGCAAGATGGCGTTGTAGCTGGTAAATAAAAATTATGTTGTAAAGGGTAAAAAATATAAAAAATATTTTTAAAAGGAATGATCTAATGGCCCAAAAATGGTAATAATCATAGATAAATAATATAATAGTAGAAATAGATAGGAAACTCAATGTATAAATTTCGTTCATTAGGACCCTTTGCGGCTGGGGTCAATACTAATCATCTTTTGGCGGCAAATTCGAATGGACACCCCTTACATACATACCCTTTATAGCGCCTCTTGCGGGCTATTTCGTTACTAATTAAAATTTACTGGAAAATAAGGATATATAAAAGATGCACATTTTTTTCTAGATGCACGTATATTTATTTGTTGTTTAAGATAAAACAGTTATAAACTAATTGTACATAATATTTATTACACATATTTTCAAAACAAATGTTAAATACTATTATTGTTTGCTTCCTGATAACTTATTACCATCATTCTTTTTGTAATTTTTCCATGATTTGTACACAACGGAACAATACAATACTTCACCATGTTTAGTTTTTTACTAACACAACACAAAAATTCTTTGCTACAATAGGTAACTCAAACTAAACTTTAAAAACTAAGTAACCAACTTAAATTAAAATTACTAAGAATAAATGCAAACGAAATTAAAGATAATAAAATAAAATTGAAAACTTGTACACAAACCAAACATCTGTCATTACTTTGACAGAATTAACATTGCAGAATTAAGCCAGAGAACTACGAACTTATAGCATTTTTTTGCGTTTGTGCCAAACGCAAAATTAAAAAAGACACAAGGTGCTTGTGTCAAAAGTGTAATGTACCTTTGTGTGTAGTAAGTTGTTTTGAACAATATCATATAATTTTAAAATTTTGAGTTCTGTATTGTTGAATTTGTTTTAAAATTAGAATTAATGTTTTTTTGTGCATACTGTTTTGGTTATTTTGCTTCTTTATGAATTTTTAATTCAAATAAAAATTTTGTTTTTAGTAACTAACTTGTTTCTTTTTCTAATAAAGCCAATCTTCTTCTTAAGGTGCCTACTCTATAACTTAAGGTTGGCTATAACTACAGCAAATTGCTCTCTATCTTGAGCTGTTCTTAGTACCGAATGTGTGTCCATACCTGTCCAGTCTCTTACATTCTTCAACCAGGAGCATTTTCTTCTTCCTGAGCTTTTTCTTCCTTCCACGTTCCTTTCCATTGTCCTAAACAGATAACTCGTTTTTCTGTTTTTTTAAATATTTAGGAGTTCTCTCTCAATACCCATTCTTCTTACCACCTCGTTGTTGGTCCGTGCTCTGTCCAAGAGATCTTCAGCATCCTTCGAAAAACCTACATCTCAAAGGCTTCTATACGCCTCATACTTGTAATTCCGAGAGTCCATGTTTCCACTCCGTATAGCAATATGGAATAAATAAACGTTTTTACAAATTGGTATCGGATATCAAACGATTCTTCTTCTTCTTCAGATGCAAATCCACTAATGGATGTTAGCGATCACATTTTCCATTAACTCTCTATTTCTTGCAATATGTATCAGAGATTGTATGTCGTTAATCCCTGTCCATTGCCTTATGTTTCGAAGCCAGGACATTTTCTTGCGTCCCATTCCTCTCTTGCCTTCAATTTTACCCTCGATTATAAGTTGGAGGAATTGGTATTTTTCATTTCGCATTATGTGACCTAGATACGCCGTTTTCCTTTTCTTGATGGTTTCGAAAAGTTGGCGTTCTTGGTTTATTCTTTTAAGGACATCTATATTTGTGATTTTCGCTGTCCATGGTATTTTTAGGATACGGCGATAAAGCCACATTTCGAAAGCTTCCAGTCTGTTTATATCCCTCGTTTTGAGTGTCCAGCCCTCTACGCCATATAGCAGCACTGACCATACGTAGCACTTAGTAAACCTTAGTCTCAATTGAAGATCGAACTCAGAACAAGTCAGTACCTTCTTGAATTTTACGAAAGCTTGTCGAGCTTGCTCAATGCGACATTTTACTTCCCTGTCCGATGCCCAGTCTTCAAAAAGCCACGATCCCAGGTATTTAAATTTACTCACTCTTTCTATGGATTTACTACGTATCCAACGATTACGTAGAGTTTATTAGTAATTTTTTCATTCGTTGAAATGCGGACCTAGCATATTCTATACGAGTACGTATTTCGACCTCGTGGTCAAGATCGTTTGTTATCCAGCAACCAAGATACTGGAATCTTTGTACTGGTTCTATGTATGTGTTATAGATACGAATATTAATGTCGACATTTGGTGCACGTGTAACAGCCATTACTTTTGTTTTATTTGTGTTTATATTTAGTTCCAAGCCATCTACCACTCTGGTTATGACATTCAAAAGTGGTTATAAACCCTCAGCACTGTCCGCAATAATGACGGTGTCGTCTGCGTATCTTACGTTGTTTACGTATTCTCCGTTGATTTTTATGCCTTCTTCAATATTTTCGAGGGCATTTTGAAAGATCTTTTCGGAATATATACTAAATAACAGTGGAGAAAGTACACCGCCCTGACGAACTCCTCTTTTTATTGGCAATTCTGCTTTTAGACGATTGTCTATTTTGATCGACGCCATTACAGTGTTATGGTCTATACCATGTTGTGTTAGGGTTTCTATAAGTTCTGTGTGTTTTACTCGATCAAACGCTTTTTCGTAGTCGATAAAACAGAGAAACACGTCGTTTGGCTGATCTCGACATTTTTGTAGTAATATCTGGAGACCAGATAATGACTCCCTTGTACCAATCCCTATACGAAAACCAAATTGATTGTCGCTCAGGTTTCTTTAGCATTCTCTGTATATTCGTTGATGTACAATTTTGAGTAAAGTTTTCAGAAAATGGCTCATCAGGCTAATTAATCTGAACTGTAAGCACCTATTTGCTTTATTTTTCTTGGGTATAGGTATAAATGTCGATCTAAGCCAGTCTTCTGGGAAGATTCCAGCGGTATATATTTCTACATAATATTATTAACGTCTGAAGATTTTCTTCATTGATAAGCTTTATCATCTCTACGTATATTTCATCTGGACCTGAGGCTTTTCGTGGCTTTGCTGTATTAATTGTTTTTGTAATTTCTGGTGTTAATATATCAAGTGTTGTTTCTTGTACTATATTCATTTGTGGTTCTGTTCTCTCGTCCTGAAACAGATCTTCGATGTATTTTTTCCACATATCTCCTACATTTTCTGGACTAGATACTATTTCGTTGTTATCATCTATTAAAGTTGTTGTAGTGATTTTTTTCTTCATATTTGTGACTTCCTTAATCTTTTTGTATGCATTAAAGTAGTCCAATAGCAATAACGCCAATAAAAACAGAAAAATAAATAAAAACGAATATATGTAATTACTACCATACTGATTGTGACCGGGAAGTTTGTTGACTGTGCCGGTACTGAGGCTTAATAAATTAAAATTAGGTATTATTCTTATTTAATTTCACTCCTTTATTGATGTTAGCTTTAATGTTCAGAAAACCTATGTACGTTGCATAAACTTAAAGAAGAAGAATAATAAATACTCATCGCAACATAGTAGCGAAATCTTTTGAGAAAAATAACCAAGTGGCGGACATATTTACAAATAACAGCAAACTTATTTTTTACTTAAATTTTGTAATGTTTAGTACAAGTTGTACTTATATGATTATACAATAACAGACAAAAAGCAAATTATTCAAGATGTCACTGTACTCAATAAACTATCAGTAGGATGCGACCACAGACCAGTAAGAGCTAGAGTAACGAAAAATCTACAAAAAGAAAGAGCAAAAATTATAAACAGTTGCAAACGCATAGTTTGGAATTTACCAAATCATCCAGAAGCATACATGAAAAATATAGCCGAAACTTTACAGAGTAATAATCCCAAACCTCTAAGTATCGACGATTACAATAAATTAATAACAGACTCGGTTAGAAACGCACAACTTAAATTTTGAAAGAAAAATGACAACAAAAGTGAAAAGATTAGCAAAGATACAAAAGCTCTCATGGAAATACGACGAAACCTAAGCGAGAACGAAAAGGGAAACAAAGAAGAATATAAAAAACTAAATAAAAGAATTCAGCGGAAACTAGAAAAGATGTAAGAAGATATAATAATAATGTAATTACTCAAACAGTAGAAGAGAACAAAGGTTTAAAGATAATGAAAGGAAAACTCACACAAAGTAATAAAGAAATTTACGAGCTAAGAGATAAAGACGGAAAGGCAATAACAGATAAACAAAATATTCTGAAAATAACCAGAGAGTTTTATAAAGACCTCTATACAAGCCAAAGAGTTCGTATGTTCTCTGCCAAAGATCACAAGACAATTTTCCGACATGAGTAAAGACTCTCTTAAATCATGGATCGGAAATACTTTTACCCATTACTGTGTCAGAAGTAAGAGTAGCTTTAAAGAAAATGAAAAACCATCGATCGCCTGGTGATGATGGACTCGTTATCGAGGCAATAAAAGCAAGAGGAGAAATTTTATTAAAATCAGTAAGCGAACTGTTTAATAAATGCTTACATGCGCGTACGATTCCAAAAGACTGGAATAATGCAGTAATAGTCTTATTACACAAAAAAAGCGATATTACTAAATTAGAAAATTATAGATCCATCAGCCTCTTGACACATATGTACAAACTCTTTATGAAAATCTTAACAAAGAGACTAACACCTAAATTTGATTTCTATCAGCCCAAGGAACAGGCAGGCTTCAGGGCAGGATATAGCACAAATGACCATTTGCATACCATAAAGATCTTAATAGAAAAGTGCATCGCTTACAACATACCACTGGTTCTTGCATTTGTCGATTACGAGAAGGCTTTTGATTCTGTAGAGTTTGGAACAATACTGGAAGCCCTAAATCAAAGCCGAATATATTACAGGTACAAAACACTAATCAAAAACATCTACGAGAACGCTACATCAAGTATACGACTACACGAAGACACAAAAAATTCAGGTTAGGTCGAGGAGTTAGACAAGGAGACAATATTTCACCAAAATTGTTCACGGCAGCTGTAGAGTCAATATTTAAGAGCACTCAATGGCAAGATATGTGCATCAATATAAATGAAGAAAGATTAAATCACCTAAGATTTGCAGATGATGTATTATACAATATAACAAATCTCGTAATGAGTAGATATATAACTATAGTGGAACCTCGATTATCCGTCAGGGCACCGGACCAAGGTTATGACGGATAATCGAAAAGACGGTTAACAGAACATAAAAAAAAATTCATAGTATAACTCTCAAATTTTATTTGTATGTTTTATTTGACAATATAAGAGGGATTTATGTTAGTACAGTCGAATCAATTTGATTTCAATTATTCCGAAATATTTGTTTGTTTTATTGCTACTTCACATTTTGCAAGGGCTGAATTTCTTACTCGACGTAGAATCATCAAATCTACCTTGTTTGCTTCTTCTTGCCGAGAATACTACTTGATGAATTGTTGTATGTGCGATGCAGCTTCTCTAGCTTCTTTATGTAAATCTATGTGATTTGTAATAGCATCATGAACATCGCCACTATCAAAGTATCTGTCAGCTTGTGAATCAGTTTCGTCCGCTTCTGTCGCTATTTCATCAATTTCATCATCTGTCAGCAATCGATAGCCGTTTGCGTCCTCATCTCAAATTAACCATTCGTTTATGTCATCTTTAGGCAACGAAAACAAAACAGTTGATTCAGCCATAACTTCATTTAAGGGGAGCATTTTCATCTTAAGTCGATTCAGGCCATAATTTATTCCACGCTCTTTTCGGCATTACTTCCGAAACAGCCCAAGCATACACAGCATTGTCGACTGCGTGTTTTAAATTGTATGCTTTCCAGTATTCTGGCAAAGAATATTACTCTTCCATATCTAGGTTTTGAATAATTTTTTTTCTCTATCTTCTTTTGAATGTTCTAAAGACCGAATGATCCATTGGCTGTATCAATGATGTTGTATTCGCAGGCAGGAAAGAGTACGTGATATTTTTGTCGTCACTCCACAGCATACCGGCTTTAGGATGGACAAGTGCATTGTCCAAAATGAGAATCGCCTTTGGTGGACAATTTTTTGCAAACAAAATGAATTGATGACTAAATTTTTACTTATGTTGTCAATATAACTTATGCATGGATCCTGACGGTTGACAGAGGTGACGGTTAATAGAGAGACGGATAATCGAGGTTCCACTGTATTGACAATAATACCATACAACAAACAGACACTTACAAATATCTGGGGCACGAAATCAAAATAAGCCGTGACAATCAAACACATGAAATACAGAGTCGAATAGGCCTAACATGTGCAGCATTTGTCAAATTAAGCCATATTCTAAAAAGTTCAATTCCCATGTGTCTTAAGCGAAAGGTTTATAACCAATGTGTTTTACCTGTACAAACTTATGGAGCAGAGACTTTAACACTCACGCAAAAATCTGCGAATAAACTTAGAGTTACACAACGAGCCATGGAACGTGCAATGCTAAACGTGAGCCTTCGAGACCACATAACAAACCAACAAATCAGGCAAAGATCAGGAGTTTAAGACGTCATCGAAAGAACCACGACGCTTAAGTGGAACTGGATAGGGCACTTAGCCAGAACACAAGATGGACGGTGGACAAGACGTATTATGGAATAGAGGCCCAGAAACTATAAAGAAGCCGAGGACGACCACCGACTAGATGGACCGACGATATAAAACGTGTAGCGGGAAACTGGCCCAAGCTGCCCAGTGTAGAGAATACTGGAAAGAACTGAGGGAGGCCTATGTCCAGCAGTGGACGCGATTGGCTGATTGATTGTAATTATCATAAATAAATAACTTATAAATAACGAAATTATGTTATTTACATAAATATACTAAAATTACTTATTTTCTTTTATTTGCATAGAAAATTGGAGTCAGTCAAAAATATTAATTACGTTGAATAAACCTGACCTAAATATAGACAGATTGCCATCGTCTTCGTCTGGGACAATATAAAATTTTATTTCTCAAATAACATTGACTTACTTATCTACGCGTTTTAATTTTTATAGGCCTATTTATAGACACGTCAAATTAAGTGCCTTAATAATTTCTAATTGATTATAAACCAAAACGCGCAAATCACTTTTCTAGATATAAACAATGAGATTTTCCTCCAAATAAAATTCTAAGAACATAAATATTTCTGGATGCATCGTTATTAGTCTGGGAGATAGCGGTAACGAATTATCTTATCCCGCTTTATTACAATTAACTTTTAAAATCAGAAGTTACAAGAACAGTGAGAACATATTTTTCTCATAGTTGTCCAATGCATTTTGAGAAAGTCACTGTTTGTTGTTTATTTTGGGCTGAAGGTGTTATCAGTCCATATTTCTTTGAGAACGACATTGGTCAGACCATCACTTTTAATGGCAAGTGCTTTATGTCAATGATAACCAAATTATATTGGCCTAAATTAGATAATATGAATAACAACGAGATGTGGTCTATGGTTTTGCCACAAAGCTCATGCCACATTGGACATTCTAAGCAAACGATTTGGGACATGGTCATCTCACGTGAAGATTATGTAAACTGACTAAAAGGATCATGTGATTCGACCTGGTTAAACAACACCAGTAATCAAAGCTAATAATACCCATGACCGGTCAAATTCAGCCTTTTTTATGCACAGTAGTCATGAAAAATTAGACATTAACAAACTAGTTACTTTGAAGAAAATATCGATTGCTGAACGCAATAGTGGCACAACTACAAATTTTTCAATTTTGATTTTTTTCGTGCATTAGTTTGTAAATTGACTATATTTTTAATGCAACATTTTCTTATTTAAACTTTTTACCATTTTCACACAGATGGCAGTTTAGCTTTAAACAAATCTAGCCTAAAATTGTGCGCAATATTGGCATATTATCAGTAAGTTGCGTAATTCCTTGCAAGCTCGATCATTATTTACTGCAATAGTGACTCTTTTTCAGTTGTGTTGTTATTGCATTACAAGTTATGATAATTTTGTTTATTCAATAGTGACATTTATGACATTTTTATGATTTTATGGTTAATATTGCATGATGAATATTTAACCAAGAACTTAAAGAGAAAAAATAATGCTAGCCGCAGCAAGTCTTGAACTGAGGTAAGCATCATTTTAGTACAAAATATTATACGGTCGCGCTAATTTTAAATTTATAAGTTTTAAATTTGAAAAAGTAAACCAAACTGCAGAATGGAAAGTTAGTGACACGAAAAGTACAGCTAATGAATCTGACACAACTTGCTTGGATAAATATGAAGCAAGAACCAATCAAAGATGAAACTATAGACGAGTATTACTTGGAGACTAACAAACAAGCAGTACCTTCTACACACAGTTAATATTTAGTATATTGGACATACAATTTTTAATAAACCTACAACCTACCTTTTTATTTTACAAATAGTAGCAGTTATAGTTCTGATTCACCATTGAGTGAGTTTAATGATACTGAGGGTGATCCAAAATACTCCGACAGTAGTTCATCTTTATGTTCAACCAGATCCTCCCCTTGCCCAAGCTGCATTAACAATAGGGCACTAAACAAGGTAAATAGTAGTAAAAATCTAAACGAGTAAAAATGTGACAGTTAAAAAGCTTCAGCAACCTTGCGGTGACAAATACAGATTAAAACTTTCTACAAAATTCTCCCAACTAGAAAAAGAACAGCTCTTTAAAAAATATTGGTCTCAAGGCAATATTGACCATCAAAGAAATCCCATTTCACGATGTATGTTTCACGAGAAATATCCTACAAGGAATAAAGCTGCGAGGAACGTGAATTATGCCTTTTTTCTTAAAAAGTATTATGCCTAAACATTAGTATTATTGTTATTATTACTAATGTTTGTATTTTTGAGAACGATTTCCGAAGTGGAAATTGAAACGTCAATAAACGCCACAAGAAAATACCTTCAGAACAATACAAATTACTTTTTTTTAAATCAATTCAATACATATTTTTTTCTGAACTATTTTACAAAATTAATTTTAGTATATTATACATACTATAGGCAATTAATTATCTAATATAAAGGAAATAAGATTAATATGCTCCCCCTAGGTATTTAATATAGAGTTCGCGATTTTTCAAACAGCCATTTCTCATTAATTTACTTTTATTTAATTGTGTCACTAGTGAATTTACCAAGCGATATTATCACTGGTTAAATAATTTATCACTGCTATACCTAAGCTGCTTCCAATTTATAAACATTTCAAAAATAACGTTGAAATCTTGAAATCTCATATGAATTATGCGTTTTAATGTATATATAAAATGTAACAATAAAACACTGAGAACTTTGTTTTCAAACTTCCACAAAATTTATTTTAAACTCTTATCACTACAGCTGTGTCGGCTGATTGCCTTTCTCAAGTGATCTATTTTTGGCATGCGTTTACACTTTATAGTCTCTAATGAAATAGGTTAAGGAGGAGAGAACTGTTTGTCACAAGTTGGTCATTCAGAATTATCTGCGTTTTTTAATTTGTTAATTTCCATAGATTCTAACAAGGATAACTTTATTTTGAATGTGAAGAATTTTAAATTCGTCATTAAAAGAATGATTGTGATCTAGAAGGTGAAGTGCATATGTAGAATATGTTTTTCTATTATTGAAAGCTCTTTTATGTTCTGCTATTCGTTTATTAAAGTTTCTACCAGTTTGACCGATGTAAGTTTTTGGGCAGTCGCCACATTTAAGTTTGTACACACCACTGTGTAAGTGTTTTTTTTATTTGCTTTTGTTATTTTTAATATATTGGCCTAGGTTGTTATTTGTTCGGAATGCTGGTGTTATTCCTTTCTTTTTTATGTGTTTGGCTATTTTTGTTGATATTTTGCCTGTATATTTAATCGAGTAGAAAGTACTGGGTTTTTTCTCTGGTAGTGAAAATACTAATTGCTGGGCTTTCTTGTGTAGTTGATTTGAATTGTTGAAAGGTGAATTGAAACATTTTATTGATTGTTCGTTGTATCCATTGTTTACTGCTATTTGCTTAATGATATTTAATTCTGTCTCAAAGTTGTATTTTGACATCGGAATTTCTGTTAATCTATGTTACATACTATGATAGGCTGCCAGCTTATGTTGTGTTGGATGGGATGATGAATTGTATATAGTGGTGTCAGTATGGGTAGGTTTATGAAATATGGAGAAGTCATGTTTGTTTTTAGGTCTGATAATTAAAAAGTTTATGGATGTAGAAACTTTAATAAAGGAATAGCAGAAGCAGCTGTGGTGATAAGAGTTTAAAATAAATTTTGTGGAAGTTTGAAAACAAAGTTTTCAGTGTTTTATTGTTACATAAAAATGAATTTTCATCAAGTAACGGTCGAATCCATCAATTATTTTATATATAAAAATTTGTTTAATTTTAAATTTAATTACCCAAGCGGTAATTAATACTTGTTTCTGTTTTGTTCAAGTAATTATTATTTCAAAAATAAAATAATGTTGCAAAAATGCAACTCTATATCCTGGACTATAGTAGAAATAATACTACGGAAATTTACAAACATTTCGTTAGAATGATGCGTTGATGATGGAACCAAGTTGAAGTGTCTATTTAGAGTGTTTTCATAGCTGGATTGTTTCATCGTGGATTTAAAAGCAACAGGTTTAATTTTGGTTTATACAACCACAATGTTTGCTTCTATGGAAAAGAAACATGGCTAAATGTGTTTTTATATGTAGGTATTATATATAGATATTATTCTTTTCTGTAGTGGTGTCATCACATTTAAATAAACCTTTTTATTAATTAACAAAGTCTGAATTACTTTTAACCATAGGTTTCATTTATACAAAATATCTGTGTAGCTTTTGTATACAATTTTTGTATTTTACCGTAAATGTTTTATAAAGGTGTTATATAAATAAACGTTGCGCGATCTTTGCTATTTTTTTTATTCTCATGATATCAATACAATTTATCACTCTCATTGACCAGTCACTAGGCAATTTCGATTCTTTGGATCTAATCTTCAAAAGCTATAGCATGAAATTTCGGTTTTGCATTTTGACAACAAATGTGAGGCATTTAAATATATGCCTAAAAAACGCCAAATTTAAACTTTCACATTAAAAACTATCTAAATCTGCATCTACACAAGTACATGTTTCAAAAATTGACAACTTTAGCTACAAACTGCATCCAATACCGTCTTCGTGGAGACATATTTTGTTATGTGCGATGGATTGTAATGTAAAAAGTTTAAATTCTGCGTTTTTCGGCATATTTTCAATCCCTTATATTTGTTGCTGAAGCTCCAAATCGAAATTTAATGTTATTAGTTTTAAACAATAAAAATTTCACTACTTCTACTTCTAATACTGGAAATTCCACTAGTACTGATCAATGAAAGTGATAAATTTTCATTTGTTAGTGATGCGAATCGTAAAAACGGCAAAAATCGCGCAAAGTTTATTTATTTAACACCTTTATAAAAACTAATGATTTTTGTACTGAATTTACAATTTTATGTGGCGATTTCAACGCAAAAATAGGTGTAAAAGAAGCAGAGCTAGAAACATCCTTGCGAAAATTCGGTTCCCCAGGAAGAAATAACAGAGGAGAAACGCTACGAGGATTTCTACTCCAGAATAATTTATTCAACATGAACAGCTTCTCAACACAAAAAGAGAAAGTAACATAAGGGTTAAAAATATATCTGATGGTATCTGGACACCCGCATTAGATATCAACCAATATCAGGCACATATGAATAATAAGCTACTACTGAATGAAACCTCCGAGAACGACTTAAATAATTGCATCATAAACGCCTTACAAGAAAGTCCCCGAGTGCACTGGCCTAAAAGAAAATCATATAGTAAAATAAGTCCATATACTGAAACGCTGCTAGATCAAAGAAGACAAAGGAGAAGCGATGAGAATGCAGACAGCCACTAAGAGAAATGAATAAAACTGTTTCGAAGGCAATCAGGAGAGATTTAAGGAAAGTTAAAACCGATAATATTAAACGTACAGGAATATACAGTATACAGGAAACGTATACAGGAAAATAACAACTTAAAAGCTCTACGTAAACAGCTAACGAATGAAAACTGGGAATTGCATAAATTAAGAAATAAGCAAAATAAAATATTATTACGTAGAGACGAGTTACTATAGGTCGTTGAAGAGTTCTATGAGGAATTATATGCAAGTAGACGAAAAGATCAAACAGAAATACAAACAGCCATTTCAAAGAAGATCATGATTCAAGGTTCCGAACTAATGCCAGAAATAAAGGTACATAGATGAGATTCGACAAGCGTTAAGAAAAATGAAAAACAACAAAGCCGCATGTGAGGATGGAATTGTAATAGAAGCTATCGTAAATGGAGGAAATATGCTATTAAATCAATTAAGGAAACTGTTTAATCTATAAAATTCCACTAGGAAACTAAGTTCCTGTAGCTGGCTGTATACCATATATCACAAAAAATTTATCTCAAATCTTTTATAAAAGGTATATAATAAAATGCCCAAACGGACTATCACAAATATGTTACAAAACGTTTTCGGATTGTTAAATCCATCATCAGTGTAAACGAGGTATACATGCCATGAGCCACCAAAATATATATGTCAAAACCCTTTAAATGATATTAATTTACAGTTGCTTTACATTATATGTAGTTACAAATTATGATGTTTAAGTTACCGTTGGAATTGGTAACATGGCGACGTATGACCGTACATAGGTAAAATGGTCCTGAGACGAAGTGTTTTCGAGGACTAAAGTGTGGAATTTATGCTCAGTGTGTTAGGTGAAAATATGAAGATAGCAAAAAATAGTAAAAGGTTGAAGTAAAACTACAATACAAAAAAATTGTTAAAAATACCATTTATAATTTTGTTCTGTCAGGTCAAAATTCAATCTAGCAGAATTATTATTTGGCTTCTCATAGAGGGGTAAACAATTATAAAGGTGGTAAATGAAATGAAAAGGCTTTGTAGCAAACAGTGGTATTTAAAAATTACTTTCCGTGTTTGAACCTAAGCTACCACGGGTTAGTTAAGAGGCAAACAATTAGTAAAAATCGAGCAGAATCATGTGGTATTTCAAAATTTGTATTTGAATTAGCTGTCTATGACAGCTAATTGATGATGATGATGAATTAATACTCTCTTCTCACAAGAGCAGTTAATAAGTCAAATTAATAGGGTGGTAATAAATTTGTAAAAACCTATCAAAACAATGTGGTACTTCAAAAATACATTTTTCCATAATTCTGCTGGCTCGAATATTTAGCTAGCGGGAACATTTCCAAATAAGATTGGTTTAAGGGTGCAAAATTATCAGGTTGGTTAAAGTTTAGTAAACATTTAAAAAACACTTTTTTATTCCATTTATAAGTAGAAGAGAGTGAATTTGAAAAAAATAACTTTTTCTCTTAAATTTTAATCTAATAGAATTATTGACTTTCCATAAGGGAAGTTAACGGGTGAAAAATTACTAAGGAGGTAACAAATTCATAAAAACAGCAGAGCATTGTGGTATATCATAAATATTTTTTTCGAGTTTTAATAGTTTTAACCGTAAGAAAGCAAAATCGCACCCCTTAAGGGTGGTTTAGTGGTAAAAAATTATTAGGGTGGTAATAAATTAGTAAAAAATGGGTAGAAAAATATGTCATCGGCAAAAAGTTTTTTTTCTAAATTCTGCTAGCTTGAACATTAAGCCAGCAGAATCGCTCCCATTAAGGGTGGTTGGGTGGTGAAAAATTATTAGGTTGGTAATAAATTAGTGGACAAATATTACGTTGGTTAAATTGGATTCCGCTCATTTGTCCCCGCTAGCTTAAGGGTCCTGAAATTGAGAGTAGCACAGAGGCGAATGGAACAATCTATGCTGGGAGTGAAGTTGCGGGACCGAATAAGAAACGAAGATCTGCGAAGAAGGATGAGTATTGCTGATATTGTAGAACACATACCGGAACTAAAATGGAATTGAGAAGGCCATGTATTGAAAACGCATGACTCACGATGGACAAGCAAAATTACACATTGGAGGCCAAGAGCAAATAAACGTAGTAGAGTAAGACACGTTGAGCTGACGACATCAGGCGTATCACGAAAAATTGGCAACAAAGAGCACAAAATCGCAAAGAATGGAAGAGTTTAAGGAAGGCCTATGTCCAGCAGTGTACATAATGTGCATGTGTAAATAAAGGCTGGATGATGATGAAGAAGAAGATGATGATGATGATGATGATGATGATGATAAAAACTGACTTCCTTTTCAGCAAACACAAAAGGTGCATACGAAAGCTGCACTCTTCACCTTTAAAATGCGTTTTGATTTTTGTCGATAGGACACTCTAATCAAAAGCGATCGATTTTTAACCATCGATATAAAATGTTTTAAAATTGATTGTTGTTTGATTGATGTTTGAAATTGATTTCGGGTGCTTAAATGACATTCAAAATCGCCAGTCGCTTCGAGTCAACGAGAATGGTCATTTCTGTAGTTTCTGAGAGAACGTATCAGTCTCCATAAAAAGTGCTAATAAAAATTTTCTCCCACGAGGGGACGTTTTACGGGGAAGGGGTAGGGTCTTAGCAAGACCCAAGAAAAATTGAACGCCACTAAATCCTTCCATATATCAAGGAAAAATTTCAATAAACTTTTTTCAAATTTTCTTGATAAAAAGATATATATCTATATATATATATATATATATATATATATATATATATATATATATAATATATATATAATATATATATATATATATATATATATATATATATATATATATAACCCTTTCGTTTTCGACATTTTACGATAATTGTCCTGTATCTCGCTAAAGTGGGAAGCTATTGATGGTTTGATTAGGTAATCTTCACTTTGACGAAAAAAGAAGTCATAACATCTAAATTTGTTCTCTGTACTCTAGTTTTCGACAACTTAGAATTTTACTCAAACAACTTTCTGTTTCAACAACAGTTTCTGCGACAATTTAAGATACCCTGTACATTTTCTTGTAGCATAAGAAAAATAAAAATTCAAAATAAACATGTCCGAGTATTTTGTCACAAATAGTCTGTTTGTCTGTTAGTGAAAATATTCAAAAGTTTTGCAGCTCTCTGTATATGTACACGATCCTAGAGAAGCACGTGAGCACTTATGCTTATATAATTCACGCCAGCATTGAAAGGTTAACATATTTTAAGCTAACGTTAGACTTTTGTCATCAAATTTGCTTTTAAACAACAGAAAGATAAAATCCATAGCTGTAGTTTATTTTACTTTTATTTATATTAAAACGGTTTTCGTAGCATAATATTTTTCGTTCCTAATCGCCACTCCTTTCTAGTTTGGCAGTATTCTTCGCTAAGATTTATTTCAGAACTCGACTTAAAGGATGATGTCCTTTATCCATGTTGTTGCCAGTCTTCATTTTTTCCGTTTCTCTATGAAGGTTCAGTCTAATATTTTTTTGAGGATTATTTCTTTCGTTCGTTGTACTTGGGGCTGTTCAAATATTACCGCAAAAGTAAGAAATGCTATTATCCTCCCCTGCCATGTTATCTAAACATTGTTAAATACATTTTTCTTAAAAAAAATTTTATTAAAAAACCTTTATAAAAGGTATAAATTTAAAAACCCTAACGGGCTAATTAAACAAAACGTTTTCGGAATCCATATTCCATCATCAGTGTCTAGGAGTACATGAATGTAGCCACTAAATATATGGGTAAAAACCCATTAACAAATAATTAATTACATTTGGTATACGATATTTCTTATAATATGTTATGTATGATGTTGAAGTTACCGTTGGATAAAGTAACATGGCGACATATGACTCCACGTTGAAGTTGCTAGTCCTGAGATGCTGTGTCTACAAGGACTGTATGGAAGCAACTGAGTGTCAACTGAAGCAATGGAGTTGCTTCCATACAGTCCTTGTAGACACACCGTCTCAGGACTAGCAACTTCAACGTGGAGTCATATGTCGCCATGTTACCTTATCCAACGGTAACTACATCATCATAACATATAAGAAATATCGTATACCAAATGTAATTAATTATTTATTAACGGGTTTTTTTACCCATATATTTAGTGGCTACATTCATGAACTCGTAGATACTGATGATGGAATATGGATTCCGAAAACGTTTTGTTTAATTAGCTCGTTAGGGTTTTTAAATATATACCTTTTATAAAGGTTTTTTAATAAAAAATTTTTTAATACATGGTATACAGCCAACTACAGGAACGTAGATTCCTTGATGACATTTTTCTTGTTAGGTTTAGGTTTAGGTTTCTTAAATAAGCAGCCAATATCCAATGTTTCAATTTTGGTGTTGAAGACACCAATTTAGGCATTTAATTTTAAGCTTCCTGGATAACTCGGGAACCCGTAACTTTCTATTACTGAACTTGCTGTATATTATTTATCTACAAAATGTTTTTCCTATCGTTTTAACTGAAACACTTACAGCTAATTTATAAAAGTGGCCTTTGAAAAAAGCTTGCTTTGCTTTGCTTACAATACGTGTTATCATCAATCGTACCGAAACGAAACAACAGATTAACGGAAGAAATTTAGATAAAGTGTAATTCTCCTGGTAGTTCCAAAAACGGATATAATATTTGTGTGAATCCTCAAAAATACGTTGTGTTTTTAAACATAGACAATGTGTGGGTTTTAATATGTATGTACAAAAGTAAATACCCATTTGCTAACCTAATCACTATCTAGACCCCCGCCCCCATGTCATTAAAGATAAACAAAGCATTGGCCCCCGCCCCCTTTCATACTTACGTATAATACTTATACTTATAATACTTAAACAACCCCATAGTTGTACCATATAAGTTGCTGTTTTGCTATGTATTCTATTATATTACTTTATACCAGTGGCGGCTTTTCTTTATGTGCTGCTGAGCTGCAGAACTACCAAACAACCATAGCAAATCTTAATTATTAAAGAATAATTAATATAGTTTTATTTCAAATCTGCCATATTATCATATTAAACATAAACTGTTAATAATAATTCACCAACAACGATGATTAATATTATTTTTTTTACGTATTTACTCCTCTAGTGAAACCGTATAATTTTTTTACGTATTTGGTGCTCCAGTGAAGCAATCTTTTTACGTATTTGCTGCTCCAGTGAAGCCGCGTCGATAACAACCGAAACACTGGCAGCGGTAAAATGCATTTATTAGGCAAACGGCGATCTTAGCCGATGTGCTTCGGCAATCGGCTGATTAACGGCCTCGGAAATGTGTTTGCGAGCTGCAATTCACGACAGTTATTCGTGACCGTTGCATCTGTGCCGTGTTTAGAAATTCTTAGGTTACAATTTTGTTTAATTTGTTTTGTTCGAGCGTGTTTAAAACAATGGAGTTTCAATTTAAATTAGGTGTAAATAAATTTCAAAAACTTCACTATCAACAACAGTTGATTATAAAAGAACGTGGCCGTCCTATGCCTGATCTTAATATTGAAGTGTCCGGTAAAAGCCGTGGAAAAACATATACGCGTAAATTTAATAAAGACATGTATCTACGAAATCAGTGGATTTGTGGATGTTCCGAAAAAAATGCTTTTTTCTGTTTTCCGTGTGCATTATTCGGCGCAGATAAAGAGGAAAAATTGTGGCGCGAGACAGGAGTGCGGGATCTAGTGCATTTAAGTGAAAAAATAAAGAAGCATGAAAACACGCAAACTCATATGAACAATGAAATGCGATTTGCATTATTTGGGAAACTTAATATACAGGCCCAACTTGACTCTGCTTATTGGATAAATATACAAAAACACAATGAAGAGGTGACGAAAAACAGGTATGTTTTGTCAAAAATAATTGACTGTATAAAATTCTGTGGGGCTTTTGAGCTCGCCTTACGAGGACACGATGAATCTGAAACATCAGATAACCCTGGAATTTTTCGTGGTTTAGTGAATTTTTCTGCTGAACTTGATAAAACACTTAGTGAACACCTTACAAATGCGACAATTTTCAAAGGTACCTCAAAAACAATACAAAATGATATTTTGGATTGCATGCTAGAAGTATACGCTGAGGAGATTTTAAACGAAATCAATGAAGCCCCATTTTTAGCAGTGATAGCTGATGAGACAACGGATGTTTCTATGAAATTTCAAATGGTCATTGTTTTTCGTTATGTAAAAAACGGTGCTCCAGTTGAAAGGTTTTGGACTTTTTTGCTTCCAGAAAAACATGATGCTGAAACCTTAGCTAACACAATTTTGAATGTTTTAGACCCAATATTAAAGAATAACAAAAATAAGCTCATTGCACAAAGTTATGACGGAGCAGCTGTTATGAGTGGGATACATGGCGGAGTGCAAACAATAATTAAGAGAAAATATGAAACTGCTCATTTTGTGCACTGTTACGCCCATCAATTGAATCTAATAATGTCAAGAGCATGTTCTATTAATTCCCAAGTACGCGTATTTTTTGGAGATTTACATGATATACCTGGATTTTTTAGTCATTCACCTCAAAGAATAGCTGTCTTAAATCAAATAGTTGGAAAAAATATTCCTCGTTCAATCCCTACACGCTGGAATTTCAATATTCGTACAGTAAATGTCGTTTACGAATATAGAGACTTTATTATTGAGTGTATGGAGCAACTAGAAGAAGAGTCAAATGCTATTACTTCCAAGGAAGCAAGAGGACTTAGACGTATTCTGGAAGATCAAAATTTTACTTTCTGGCTGACTGTTTTTCATTATATTATGCCACATGTTGACGTTTTGTACAATAATCTTCAAAAAAAGAACATGGACCCAACCGAAGCACAGAAAGCTATACATGTTTTTGAGCAAAGTATTAACAATGTCCGAAATAAAATAGACCCTA
Source organism: Diabrotica balteata (assembly GCA_918026665.1). Taxonomy (NCBI): domain Eukaryota; kingdom Metazoa; phylum Arthropoda; class Insecta; order Coleoptera; family Chrysomelidae; genus Diabrotica; species Diabrotica balteata. Next base: position 47,218,498 of record OU898277.1, read on the forward strand.
TCATACATCAAGCTTCAAATTTAAATGCGGCGCCTAGTGTCCAAAAAAGGAAACGCCCAAATAACAGCCAACAGGATCACCGTATTGCCTGTCTAGAAGTTTGTGATGTTATTATAAACAATGCAAAAGAACGGTTTGCATATACAAATCATCTAGTTGCCGCAACACTTTTATCTTCAGAACATTTCGAAAAATATAATAATAAGTTTCCTGAAAATGAATTGGATTTAACTTGTACAGCTTATAACTTCTTTGATAAAAACCGTTTGCGAACAGAACTGTCAGTTTTGTATTCCAATATCGAGTGTAGAACATTAAAAGGTGCAGTGCCTTTACTAAAATTTATAATTTCTAATAATTTAGAGGACACATTAACAGAAACCAAAAAGTTGATACAAATTCTGGTGACTACGCCAATGACCACAGCAGAAGCTGAACGTAGTTTTTCAACTTTAAAACGGATCAAAACATTTTTAAGAAATTCAATGTGCGAAGACAGATTAACAGCCCTTTCCACACTCTCGATAGAAAAAAAGTTCATCGCTTCAATACCGAACTTTAACGATAAAGTAATCGAAAAGTTTGCGACAAAAAAGGACCGGCGTATTAATTTCCAATTTAGAAAAATGCAATAAATGTAAGTTAATCAGATTTTTATAGCATGTCGTTATTAGTTACTATTAATTAGTATTAAAGCTAATTTTATTGTTTTTGTTTTCGTATGTTATTCTATTTCTATTATTTTATATTGACCGTGGTTCATGCAGCACACCCTATAGCAGATGTCACGAGCCGCCACTGCTTTATACTCCCATTTGTCTCCTAATATGGTCATTATTTTTGTGTTCTAACCGACATCTTCTTGTAGCTCTTTTGTCAAAGGTCCATTTAAGTACTTAATATGTTAACACTGGTTTTAATATTGTATTGTAGATTTATTTCTTGTATCTTTTCTTATATTTTTTGCCATTAAACCGAATTATATCACTTGTCTCCCCTTTTACAATCCGGTCCGATATATTTTTAAATTTCATTCTGTACTAGTTAGCTTAATTCCTAAACATGCATACTTCTTGCAACTTTTAATTTTTTCCTCATTTAGGTGCAGTTTTCCCGTAGCTTCTTCCCTTCCTATATACAGGGTGGTCCTTCAGTAATTGTACAAAAAGAAACTGTAGATTCTACACGTTAAAATATTACGATTTGAGTCAAATTGCTTTAATAAAATGTTGATATTAAGAAAGATACATAGTGTTAAAGTAGAAATTTAAAATTTTAATTATATTATTAAGCTATAACTTTCATGTTTGTGAACATTTATGTATCAAAATTCATAACTGGGTACTATTGAATATCAGGAATTATAATTTGGTGCACACTTTAATGTATCTGATAAAGGGCGCCACATATGCGATATTTGTTGCATACATTTAAAGTGAACTTTTTTGCTCTTTAAGTTATCGGTGTTTGTGATAAAAAATATTAAAGGTACATTATTTTAACAAAAAATTGGTATACTTGTTAATAACTTTAAAACTCAGCAGTTTTCGAGATAATCGCAATAAATTTAAAGTTAATAGTTAACGAAATATTAAATGAAATAAATATATTAGCAGAATAGTTAAGTAGGATTTGACAAAATAACAGAATATTTGGATTTTACATCAAAGATTTTACGTTTTGTATTAAATTAAAGTCATAATCAAAATATTTTATTTATAAACCAAATTAAAAAATAGTTAAACTAAATAACATTAAACATTTTGTCAAAGTAAGTGATCGATATCTCCAACATTTTCTTTAATTTATTTGTCAATACATTCCATAAAATATCGTCTCATATTAAATAGCATCATTGGTTCTAATGAAATTGCTGCAGTAATTATAATAAGTATTATAAATATGATATACAATATATGTAATATATTAATAAAATATTCGTTTGGGCTTTTTATTAATTAAATAATTATATTAATATCTCCTAGATAACCAAGTAATATGACTACCATGAACAATCCTACGTTCAGGAGATTTATATTTAATTATGTTCTCACTGCCCTCTCTCTATAATGTGGTGGTGTACCATCTTGCATAAACCACATATCAATACAATTATTTTATAAAAAATTTAAATAAATGTCACCATTCAAATCACAAAGTAATTCGCATGTCCGTAAAAAATAATTACAAAATGGTACCAAACCATACCATACGCATTTTAAAAATGAAATTTAAATAAAAAATATGGTTTGAAACCATTAGGAATTATTTTTTACGGACATTTACGAATCACCTTGTAATTTGAATGGTGAGATTTATTTGCATTTTTTATAAAATTATTTTATTGATTTATTGGAAGAATTGTCATCAAACTTAAATCGAAATATGTGGTTTATGCAAGATGGTACACCACCACATTATAGAGAGAGGGCAGCGAGAACATACTTAAATACAACTTTACTGAACATTGGATTTTTCGTGGTAGTCATATTCCCTGGTCATATGTTGAGATAGTAATATAATTCATTAAGGCATAAAAATCCCAAAATAATACTTGTTATTATACTTACAATAAATACTGCAACAGTTTCTTTAGAACCAATCATGCTATTTAATATGAGACGTTCTGTTATGGAATGTATTGACAAATAAAAAACTCACTTTAAGAAAAAGTTATTTAGTTTAGCTATGTCTTAATTTGGTTAGTAATTAAAATATTTTGATTATGACTTTAATTTAATACAAAACGTAAAGTATTTGATGTAAAATCCAACTATTCTGTTATTTTGTTAAATCCTACTATTAACTATCCTACTGATATATTTATTTTATTTAATATTTCGTTAACTATTAGCTTTATTAAAGGCTTTTATACCAAAATTCAGAAATATTGATGTTTTTGTCTAATTTTCCTTCGTTGCCTGGAGTAATTGCGTTAATTCTGAATTATGTAGTTGATGTGTAAAATGCGATCATTTCGAAAACTGTTGAGTTTTGAAGTTATTAACAAGTATATCTTTTTTTTTGTTAAAATAATATATCTTTAATATTTTTATCACAAACACCGGTAACTTAAAGAGGTAAAAAGTTAAGTGCAAATGTATGCCACATGTGGCATATGTGGCGCCATGTATCAGCTACATTAAAATATGCATCAAATTATATTTTCTGATGTTCAATAGTATCCAGTTATATATTTTGATACAAAAATGTTCACAAACATAAAAGGTATAGCGAAAATTAAAATTTTAAATTTCCACTTTAACACCTTGTATCTTTCTTAATATCAACATTTTATTAAAGCAATTTGACTTAAATCGTAATATTTTAAAGTGTAGAATTTACGGTTTCTTTTTGTACAATTAATTGAGGACCACCCTGTGTAAGTAGTGTGTTTTTTATGTTGATTTTCAGACTCCATTTTCTACATTATTCCACTATTTCCCATATCCCATTATTAAGTTTACTTAACATATATTCTAAATCTTCCTTGTACTATTCAATAACAATTTGATCATATGTGTAATGTAATGTTCTGAATATTGTGTCTCCTATTGAAAATCCTATTTTCATCCAATTCCTTTTCCACTGTATCAGGGCTTCATTAATTATATAACAGCATACCTGTTGACCAGGTATATCTCCTTTAGTGACCAGGAAGCCTTGATCAATTTAATTTTAGAGGTAGAGTTTCTGTACAGATCTTTCATAGAGTCAATTATTCCCAAAATGATACCCAAAATTATCTGTAATAAATTATGAAGAATAATTTTAAAATAATTTAAAAATTATGAATGATACAAACTACGCTTTATTTTGTAATTTTAAAATTGAGCATTTTCTCAAAATGTGTTTTCTTCGCTTAATATTCCAATAGTCGAATGAAAGAAACATCACCTCCTTCGCACTTGAGTTATTACCATCGAAAGTGTTATCAAAGAAAATTAATGTTGTCAGCTACTGCATAAATATCAAAATGCAAACCACGCCAAACTATCGAGTGAATATTACACAACAAATATGCACAATGTGTGTGTAACATTCAACACCCAATACATTAATATCTTGAGTACCATAAACTAAGTAAGCGTGGCTAATAATCATGTCGTTTGAACAACAAGTGTCGCACAATGAATTTCAATCGGCATTTTCACCTGGGAATCAACTAATAGCTAATGCACGATTCGCCTATTCACGAACAATATTTACTTCACGCTTAAAATATATTCACGTAAAAGAAAAAATTCATAAAGAACGATACTCAGCGTTATTAACTTTATGTACGAGGTAAAGTTGACAAGATTTATTCCCTAGTGAAGAGGTGGCACCCTTTAACCTTTTTTACTTCTCGCCTGCCTCACCTATTTTAGGAGCAGAATTAGTTATATTTCAGTTAATTTATGGATATTTACTGTCATTTTTCACTTCTTAGGAGAAGTGAAATCTCTCTTCACATAAGACCTTCCCTTTGAAATGTCTTCATTATTATTATTATTAGTTCTTCTCGAACACATCCCACACTGCTGTTGATTTTTTTGTTGGTGAAATGTATTTTTATGGATTTATTAGTTATACATTATAAGTTTTTAAATACGGTTACGGCATCTGCTTCTTACATAAAGTATTTCAGTAATTTAATGCACGAATATGTAATTTTCTAGTTTCAAATTAGTCCGTCAGTTTTTGTTCAAGTCCAGTTTTTTGGTTACTGGAAGTTTTTCATTAGTCTTAAATTTTATATATATATATATATATATATATATATATATATATATATATATATATATATAATAAGTATATTATATTGAGAAATATCTCTTCAGTAATCCATCTTTGTTTGCTGCTTGGGTACCTTCTCAAAGACACCCTTATTGATATTATATTCTGGAGTCATCCTTCTGAGAACTGTCACACGCACCATGCGTCAGAGGTACGCTATTTCGATACACTGTTCTTCTCTTAGATCTGACGGTCCCGATCAGCAACTTTAAATAAAAGAGCAGGATGATGGAATCTACAGGACTCTCCAGCTGTGCATAAACTCCTCAGAAAGAAATAAAAGTCTAGTATATTTAAAGGATACGATCTCTTTGGTCTAACGTAACAAACAATAATTTGTATGCCGGTTTCTAAAGATCTCTTCAAGCATGTTTCTGACAATCTTCCAATCCAGATTTTCTAGTGCATGGCCTCTCTTTGGTTAAGCAAATTCTTGATGTCAGAAGTGCACACGATTTTCATCAAATTAGTTACAGCTCGCCATATATCCTCGTAGCTTGCCCTGTATGTAGACTTCCTGGTCATCATATCTAGCAAAGATTGAGGATCGTCTTCTAATCGCAGTACGCTTTTAACTTTAGGCTGCTGATTTTTCAACTCATCTACGCGATTGAACTTTTTATTGAATACGGACAAGATTCCTTAACTCATCTAAAGGTATTGGGCAACACAGTGGGCTAAAGAAACGTTTTTGGGGGACACTAAAAAGATCCTGTAAAACTTCTGTGGTTACGTTGAATCTAGCATTCTTCCTTTTGAACAACTTTTGATTTACTTTTTAATTCGATATATTACGTCATTTATTTTCTTTTCAATTTCATACGGACCTTCCCATTGTCTTTGCAATTTAGAAAACAAGCCTCGACTGCCCAAACGCCACAACGTGAATTATAAAGCCAGACACGATCACCTACTTCAAAGTTTTTATTCTTGCATCGAGAATCATATTGATCTTCCATTCTGTCACTGGCTTACTGAATGTGTTGTCGGGCTAGTTTATGGATGTTGTTCATTTTTAACTTCAGGTAGTCGACATATTCTTCGCTTGCAATATGTTTCTCAGAAGATCTTTAGCCAAACCCTAGGTTGAAGGGCAAACGAATATCACTAGGTAACGAGGGAACATCAGATAGGTTGGAGTCTCTCCTATAGTTTCATTCACAGCTGAGCGGTAGACCATTAGGAATAAATGACTGTGTTGGTTTCAATCTCGTTGATGTTCTGATACAACTTTGGATGGGTGTTTACTCATTGTTCAGTTCATGCTTTTGACCATTACATTTAATTAAGGATGTTAGAGTGTTGTTCTGGTATATTTGACACCAATAAATGTACAAACGTTATGGAAGAGGGTTGATCCGAAGTTTCGCCCTTGGTCGCAGTGGATCTTCAAGGAAACACCAAATCGGCTAAAGACCTCTTTAACAAATACCTTTGCGATAGTACGAATTTCTGGATTTGCTATTGCATAGTAGTTACGGAGATTTTGAAGAAGAAGTACGACAACAAAGCTTAAAAGCAAGTAAAGCGTCGGGTTCTCTTAATGACATAATTTGGAAGAACAAACACCTGAGACACAAAAACAAGACTCTATAAAGCAGCAATTAGATCTATATTAACATACACGGCGGAGACAAGACCTGACACATCTAAAACGAGACGACTGCTAGAAATAACAGAGATGAAAACACTGCGACGAATATCAGGGAGAAGACAGACATAAGAAGAGCATGCAATATAGAAGATGGATGGGTGACAAAACGAAAACAGGAGTGAAACAAACACATCAGTAGAATAGCAGAAGATAGAATAGTACGAATAGCACAAGATAAGTCACCAAATGAACGAAGAAGTATTGGCAGACCAAGAAAAAGATGGTGCAACAATTTAAACAATTTAGGAGGCTAATATTGAAAAAGAAACAGACTTTTAAGCCTACATACTAGAAGAAAGAAGAAAGAAGAAGAAGAAGAAACTATGGCATAGGTCTTGGTTCGTTTAGTAAAATAATCTGTAGCTACCAGAATATATTAATTTCCATGATGCGTTTCTGGAAATGAATTTGCAATGTCGATTGCTACTATTTTCATAGGACTACCAATATTATACTGTTTCATGGATGCCCCCTTTTTACCAACTGAACCAATAATGGGTGCACACAAGTCACATTTCCGGAACCATTTTCTTGCATCATCTTTACAGTTCACCCAATACAACCGTTCTCGAAACCTTTACAGAGCCTTCGTAATACCAAAGTGTCAACCGGATTCACTGTCATGCAACTGACGCAATACTTCTGACACTTTATTTTTAGATCCAATCAACTGAAGCTTAGATTCTATACCACAATCGTTCCCAAAGGTTCTATACAGAAGATGATCTTTTAGTACCAGACAATTTAATTGGCTCCAGTAATACTTAACGTTCTCAACGGTTCTATGCAGAAGATTATCTTTTAGTACCAGGTAATTCCATTGACTCCAGTAGGAATTGACTTGTGAACTACATGCACTAATGTCTTGTCAAAAAGGTCTCTCACCTCGAAACATCCAGTCCAACTCTTTTTATACATACATCATCTGCTTGGGCGTCTTGTAGTTGTTGAGGTTGCCATTGGTCATTAATGACGGTGGTTCGTATTACGAGGCAAAGTCGTTTCTCTAATTAAAGACAGTGGTTATAATTTGCACTGCATGACCGTCTTAAAAGACCATTGCACTGCATGACCGTTTTCCGCACCAAAATCCTCTAGACGTTCATTTATTGTTCATCGCCTTCTTTAGTGGTTCGATAGCTACGTAAAACTTGACTTACTGTTTAATTTTCCAAATTTTGCAAATTTGGGAAAATACTGGATTCTGTTTCTGTGCTAGTCTCAAAGGTATAGATTGAATTTGTATTTGCAGTCGGTATCCCAAACCTTATTATAGCATGCTTGTAGTTTATTACTACGAAGGTTTCAATTGATTCTTTTATCAAAAATTTGACCTCAAAAAGTTAGTTCTATTGACTGATTGATAGGTAAATCATTTATTGTTAAATTAATTATAAGGTGGGGTTACCTTTATCTTTTTTTATTTTTATTTATTACAAACATGAAAACCTTTCCATTTCTAATTTGGCGTATTTTAATACAGATTAGTTTGTCATCGAAAATGTTGGGTAATAGTAGTAGGCCCATACCGGTTGACTAATATATTTTTGAAGCTTTTTTGTGAATCTTAAAATATGGAGGTGATTACCTTGTACAACAACTTCTTATTAATAAAATAATCACCACGAACAGAATACCAGATGAATGAAGGAGAGCGACCATAGTGATGTTCTTTAAAAAAGGAGATAAGAAAGACCCCAATAATTCTCCAGCAATAAATCTTGTAAATACAACACTCAAATTGACAACAAGAATAATAGCGACAACAATTAACGAACGAATATCTCTGCAAGAGGAACAGCAAGGATTTCGGACAGGAAGATCATGCTCGGATGCAGTTTTGTAATAAGGCAAATAAAAGAAAAGTCACTGGAATACAACAAACCAGCATATATGTTTCTGATAGATTTGAAGACAGCGTTTGATAGAGTAAGAATTCGGGACGCGATACATTAATTTATTATATGAAAAGGGAATATCACTGGATTTAGTAAAAACCATTGAGAATATATATAAAGATAACATAGCTCTGGTAATATGTAAAGGAAAATTATCGCAACCTATCAAATATGAAACCCATTAATATTTAATCTGATAATGGATGAAATCATAAAGAAAGTTCAAAAAAAGAAGAGAATGTAGAATGGGAGAAAAGGAAATAAGGATAATATGCTAAGCCGACGACGCCATAATAACAGCCGAAAATGAAGATGACCTACAAAGATTAATTAAAGAATTCGAAGATACGGCGCTCATATACAACATGGTGATATCAACAGAGAAAACTAAAGCAATAGTGATATTAGCGGAAAAGAGACGATGTAAACTAGTCGTAAATAACAAAATAATAGAACAAGTGTTGGAAACTGAATACTTGAGAATAAAACTGTTAAGCTACGGAAAAGTGAAAGAAGAAGTACAAAAACAAATGAACATGGCAAACAGAGCAGCAGGATATCTCAACAACACAATCTGGAAAAACAAATACCTCACAACGGAAACGAAAACCAGGATATATAAATCAACAATAAGACCGATAATGACGTACACATCGGAAACAAGAGCAGATACGGCGAAAACACAAAGACTGCTGGAAACAACAGAAATGAAAGTCTTACCAAAAATAAAAAACAAAAACTCTAAGAGACAGAGTAAGAAGTAAGGAAACACGAGCGAGATGTGGTATAGTGAAAATAAACGCGTGGACCAAAAGAAGAAAAGTGGAATGGAATCAACACATCGAAAGAATGACAGAAAATAGAATAGTACGAATAGCAAGAGACAAATCGCCAAATGGAAGAAGATCATTGGGACGACCGAGGAAAAGATGGGCAGACAACCTAAATTAAGGCTAAAAACCGAAGTAAAACAGGCATTAAGCCTATTTATAAAGTAGGAAGAATATATTTTTTTTTTGAAATTATCAACAATAATTGTATTTTGAAATATTTTCATTGTGTCCATTTCCAGCTGGATGTTGTTTTTAAAATAAACCTGAAATGATTTAAATGTGCCCATGGACTAAGTTTTTTTTTTATAAATAAAGAGATGTCTATTACATTAAATTTGTTATCATTAAGAATATTTAGTTATTCAACTGTAAGGATAAAATTTAGACGGTGGTAGCTCTTTACAGCATGAACCACAAAAATATTTAAGCCAATATTACAATGAAATCACCCTATACAAAAAAATCCGATTTATGTATAGCGAATAGTTAATTTTCTGCGTACGGTTAGTCGTAAGGCATGCTCGATGTGTGTAGAGTGTAGTGTATTGTTTTTCGTGAGCATAGAATCTGAATCTGAATCTGACTGACAATACCATCCACATCCACATTCTCGATTCTCCTCACATCGAGAAACAAGTGAACGGCTACAAATGTAATCATAAATATCTCAGTCGACTGTGGATCTGCTGCTCAAGAACCCGTTTCGGTTATTTAAAAAATGTTGCCTTATCAGAAATTACGGTAGGCAGAAGAAGAAGATACGCCTCTATACAATTATAATTCTTGCCGATTGTGCTTTCTACTTTAGTGCTGATTATATTGTAAAATAATTGACAGCTAAACGTTATTTATCCCTTTTGAGATTCGTTTCTTTGACTATTGTTTTCTTCGACTCAGTCATTTAATTTTTTTGTGCGTTCCAAAATTTTCAATTTGCATATCTTCGAATGCAGAACAAATTCTATACATTGTAGCCGGCTATTACGCCTCTTCAAGCTTTATGTGCATGACTATATTTATTATGGATAATAAATGTTTTTAATACAGCAAGCAAAAATTTTTTTACAAAATTAAATATTTTGGAGCTGGAGTAAATACTTGATTCAGCAAATACGCCTTTTTGGTAGAAGAAAAAATGATTATCCATTGTCATTAACTATAAGTAAGGAATTTCAAAATATAGAATAAATGAACTAACACAGCAATAAAATACAATACCATTTAAAAAAGACTTTATCACAATTAAAACAAATAGGAAACAATATTTACAACAAACTTAAACCTTTTAATGAATAAGGAAGATCAAAGCATTGAATTTATAAAATAACTTAAAAATCTGGCATCTGATAGTAATGCCACAGACCTTTAAGTGTTAGGATAAACGAAAATAAATCTTGCAATAACAAAAAATATGCAAGCCTGATTGGTACAATGAATATAGAATTCAACTAAAAGATGCATCAATAGTCCTGTAATGAAAATATTGTAAACAGAAGAAAAATGGGTAAACAGTCCTCATCCTAGTAAAAAATGTTTTAGGAATTTCACTAATAGAGTGCAATAAGATCTTGTCATCGGTAGTAAGAAAAGAAGTTCACTTAGTTCATTAATAATTCATTGTTAATTCATTTATAAAGATATAATATTTACTTTACGTAGAACAAGTTTCAATATGTGTTCACTATATAGCTTAAATATTCTTGGGGATAATATGCAGCCATGTCTTATACCTTTTCTAATTTTACACCGTGAGGAATATGTTTCAACCTCACGATTGCTTCATTGTTTTTATATTAACTTTATAGTAGTTTAAGGCACGTTATCAAAGGTTTTCTCATAGTCCATGAAATAGAGTTACATAAGCACGTTTTAATCTCTTGATCGTCGTCGTAGTCGTAAATTCAAAATTGATCCTCGTGACTTCTTTACGAATTAGATGTTTTCAGGAACTATTATCTATTATTCTATCATACATTATTATAGAGCTGCCACAAATTACTTGAATTTCTCGTACTTCAGCTCAAGTGTACTGTTCAGAGGGACATCTAGAACTTAAAAAGGACTATCCAGACCGTACAAGATGGTAGGGTGGGATTTCTGCCCATTAAAAATCTCCACACATCAACAAAGATATGCAGAAAATCCTATATAATAACATTTACCAATCCTCTTCACTTCCTCACCCGCTCTCCGTCGTATCTATTTTACTTCATTATAACCTATAACATTATCACTGCGTTCTTCCGCTCCCTCCCCAGTTTCTCTCTCTCTTTCTCTTTTATCTCCGCAGCAATGGTACCACTCACAAGATTCCATGTTTCTCGCTACGCAGCATCAGTTCAACCAGCACCTGTACCATGATCTTCTCACCTAAGCTTCTGTTACACTCCAGGTTTGTTCTCATCCAACTGTCGTGTACAACTTCTCCCGTTGGTGAAGAACTTTTTAAATATCCCTACGGAACACCGGTGACTGCCATGCTTATAGCATTGTGATATTTATCTCGGTCTTAAGCTACCTATAGCAATTGGTTTGCTGTGAAACCTGATATCTATCAAAATTTCCTCAAACAGGAGAGAACGGACGAAAATCAAAGCTTGTTTATCTGGTTATATGTCCAAGATACTTTAGTTTACGCCTCTTAGTAATATTTAATAGAGTTCATTGATGTCAGATTTAATTAATAATTAAATCTAAGATATAACGTATGTTTTATAGATTTCGAAAAAGCCTTTGATAGAGTACCACATACATTATTATTTCAATGCTTAGACTCATTTGGTCTGGACACGTATGACATTAGATTGCTCAAAAATCTTTACTACAATCAGACCGGTTGTATTAAGGTGGACCAAGAGGTTTCAGCTAAAGTTTCTATTAAGCGTGGTGTCAGACAGGGATGTATTATGTCACCGATGTTGCCTAATGCCTACACTGAACCAGTTTTTGAAATAGCGTTAAATAATCGCCGCGAAGGTGTTAAGATCGGTGGTGAAATTATTAATAATATCAGATACGCTGATGACACCGCAATAATGGCAGAGAGTCTAGAAGATCTTCAAACCCTGTTGAATGCTATAAACAACGAATGCACTAAAAAGGGCTTAACAATCAACGCAAAAAAAACAAAATGGATGGTGGTCGGAAAAATTAATATCGAAGACTCAGTACTAAGATTGGATAACAAAATCCTGAAAAGGGTGGAACACTTTAGATATCTGGGTAGCTGGATTGACTACAGGGTTAAAAGTGACGAGGAAATTTCGACCAGAATAAAACTCGCACGGAAAAACTTTATTAACTGGCGTTCTGTACTAAGCAGTAGAAGTCTATTGTTAACCACACGTCTAAGAGTATTGAAGTACTTCGTCTGGTCCACTTTGTTCTATGGATGTAAAACCTGGACAACAAAAATAAAAAATCTTAACAAATTAGAAGAATTTGAGTTATGGTATTACCGTCGCATGCTCAGAATCCCGTGGACAGCACACATATCCAACGAACGTGTGCTAGAGACCGTGCACAAAGAGCGAGAATTGATCAACATCATCAAAATGAGAAAGGTCCAATACTTCGGTCATATAATGAGATGACCTAAATATCGCTTACTCCGGTTAAACATTAGACAATGGATAGGTCGAACGGTCGAGGAACTGTTTCATCTAGCTGCCGACCGAGAATCATTTCATCAGCTTGTCAATATGACGATAGCCAACGCTTGAATACAAGCACGGCACACAAAGAAGAAAACCTGAAGAAATAATTCAAAAGCCTGAAGTCTTGATAGAGTTTCCGCCTTCAATATCCACGTTTCTATTCCATACAGAAGCACTGAGTACACGTAACATTTAAGGAGCCTTATTTTTGTTTTCAGGGTGAGGTCATGGCTTTTAAACACAGAGCTCATAGTCAAGAATGCACTTTTGGCCTTTCCGATGCGACATTTAATCTCTTGGGTATTGTCCCACAACTCATTGATTATAGTTCCCAAGTAATTGTATTGTGAGACACGTTCAATTCTCATTTGTTTCACATACAGATTTGCTCTAGTTATGTTTTGCTTGCTGATGATCATTAGCTTGGTTTTGCTGGTGTTTATATCCTGTCCATATGTTCTACTTGTTTCCGTCATTCTGTTTATTAGGTTTTGCAGCCGTTCTATGGTATTGGAAAACACTATTGTATCATCTGCATACCGCAGGTTATTGAGCTTGACTCTATTTATTGAGTTGCCTTCATCAATATCTTTTAGGGCCTCTTCAAAAATGTGCTCCGAGTACAGATTGAATATCAGGGTTAGGGTTAATAACTTTTATTAAAGACTATGTTTCAATGACAAAAAAATTATTTTATTTTCTTTCTTATTTTATTTTAATGAGACTACAGCTAAAATTGTGTCCACTGTGGAGAAAGGCATCCGGCTAACTATAGAGGATGTATCGTGGCAAAGGAAATACAAACAATAAAAGATAAATATAACAAAAAACAGACCTTACCCAGACAACCTCAAAAAATGCATCCAAAACCTGTAGAAAATTCAAAACAAGAAGAAAACAAAACAAGAACTTATAGTATGGTAGCAGCTGGTAAAAGTAACGAAGAAAACTATGTTGGTGAAAAAGATCTGAAAATAAAACAAACACTACAAAAAATATTAGAGAGATAAACTAACCTAGACGAGCGTATAACCAGAATAGAATATAGCACCAAAGGAGCTATACCTAAAAGACTTGGTAATAGCGGGTAATTTACAAATACGGATACTAGAATGCAAATGGGATCTTGAAACATCAGCAAGAACTACAAAAATTGTGTCAATTAGTCATTGATCAACTAGAAGCAGAAGTAGAATTACTCAATAAAAATATACAACAAGCTGCTTGGAACAACAGCACGAACAGTATCGAAAGAATAGCAGGAAATAATTACCCGCAAGAAATCAGAGAAATAATAACCAAAAAAAGAAAACTAAGACGCAAGTGGCATCAGTCTAGAGTACCAGTTGATAAAACTAGATTAAATAATGCCACACAAAAATTAAAAAGAGAAATACAAAAAATTAAAAACGAATCGGTTAACATTTACCTAAGTGAACTATCAAATGATAGCGCTACTGATTACTCTTTGTGGAAGGCTACTAAACGATTAAAAAGGCCAATCTTACAGTATCCACCAATTAGAAATACTATTGGTAGCTGGGCAAGAAGCAATATACAAAAGGCCAACAGGTTTGCTGACCACCTAGAAAATACTTTTCAACCAAATGAAGAACAAGAAAGAATAAACTGGGAGCTCCCTGATCAAGATGAAATGGAGATTAGCCTTGTAACTCCAAAAGAAGTATATTTGGAAATAAAAGAAAATATAAATCCAAAGAAAGCTCCTGGATTTGATCTAATTACTGGGGAAGTGTTAAAGCAACTTCCAAGGAAAGCTATTATAAAATTAACACATCTTATAAACGCTTCCTTTAGGTTGAGGTACGTACCAAAAATATGGAAGGTGGCAGAAATTATAATGACACTAAAACCAAGAAAACCTCCACAAAAAACTTCTTCATATAGGCCTATTTCACTGTTACCTGCCATGTCTAAATTATACGAAAAATTACTTTTGAAGAGACTAAGACCGATTATAGAGGAAAAAAATCTAATTCCTAATTATCAGTTTGGGTTTAGAACAAGCCACTTAACGATAGATCAGATGCATAGAATAACAGATATCATAGAAAAAGCTCTAGAAGAAGGCAAAGTTTGTTCCGCAATTTTCCTCGATGTAGCGCAGGCTTTTGACAAGGTGTGACATGACGGACTATATCATAAAATGAGATGCTACTTACCAAAACAATATTCTGAACTACTAGAATCATATATATCCGACAGATACTTTCGAGTTAAATATGAGGAAGAATATTCAAAATTAAGAGAAGTTAAAGCTGGAGTTCCACAAGGAAGTGTCCTGGGGCCAGTGCTATACCTGCTCTATACCAGCGATATTCCATCATTAGAACCTAACACAATTTCGACATTTGCAGACGACACATGCATTCTAGCAGTCGGACAAAACCACGAGGATGCAGCTACCATGCTACAGAACTCTGTTGAACAAATTAACATATACATACATATAAATAGAAACCAAATACCTTATGCAAATACGTCAAAATATTTGGGTATGACGTTAAATTCCAAGCTACGTTGGAAAGCACATGTTAAGAAAAAAAAGGAGGAATTAGAAATTAAGTTCAGAAAGATGTACTGGTTGATGGGAAAAAAATCCACTCTGCCTATTTACAACAAATTGCTATTATATAAGCAAGTCCTTAAACCGATATGGACATACGGAATATAGCTATGGGGCTGTACAAAAGAAAGCAACATCCAACATATACAACGATATCAGAATAAAGTATTAAGGAACATCGTTAAGCTCCATGGTACTTTAGAAACTGTGATCTTCATCGAGACCTCCAGATGGATACAGTTATCCAGACAATAAGTAAGTTTGCCGAGAGTCATGAACAAAGGCCCTCCAACCACGTGAACGTCGAGGCCATCAAACTCCTAGACAACGCCAACCAGATAAGAAGACTAAACAGAACGAAGTCGTTTGATTTAGTGCTATAAGTGAGTGAAAGTGAAAAAGCAGAGTAAAGCGAGGCTAAAGTGTACACGTTAGCTAGTAGTACTATAATGTATTAGAGCCTAAGGAATATTGCTGAATATAACCTTAGATAAGTTTCTTGTAATATTTATATATAGAACTAACTTGCTTATTAATCATAGTGAATGATCAGATAGCAATAGTCATAAGATTCCTGTGGGAGTTTAATTAAACAAAAAAAAAAAAAACTACAGCTCAAATTGAGCGCTAGCCTTATGTAATTTCTGACGGTCGGGGGCTCGGGAGACTGAGACCTCGGACGCCCTAAGGAAGACATCAGAGAGGATGTCGAAAGCTCGGCAATATATATATATATATATATATATATATATATATATATATATATATATGAACTATATATGTTAGTATGTTTGTTGCTATTGATGTTCTTTGCTTTATTTCGTCATTACTTCTCATATCCATTCTTGTTACTCTGTAGCATCTTCGCAGGCATTCCATCTTTGTTGCTACTATCTTACTGTTGTGTTTTTTGTTAATAATCCAATTTTCAACCCCATATGTCATAATACTTCGCACTAATATTTTATAAATCTGTAGTTTTGTCTTCATATTTAGTTGTCTATCCCACCCTACTGAGTTAAGTTGTCGGATTGCTGTTCTTGTTTGTCCTAATCTTTGTGTAATTTCTTCCTCTGTTGTTGTCTTTCTCCTCATTATAAACCCCAAGTATTTGAATTTATCATTTATTTTGATTGTTACTAAGACGTAAATTGTAGCTGGAAAGTCAGATAATAGAACAAGTGATGGAGTTTAAACATTTAGGTATCACATTGCCTAGCTACGGAAAGCTTGAAACTGAAGTGAACGATCAAGTAAATAGAGTAAACAAAGCTGCAGGCTGCTTAAATAAAACAAAATGGAGAAATAAAAATATCCGGAAAAAACGAAAGGCAGAATTTACAAAACAGACATCAGACCAATAATGACATGCGCGGTAAAAACAAGACCAAATACAGAGAGAACAAAAAGGATGTTAGAAACAGCAGAGATGAAAATACAAGAAAAATGAATAGTAAGACACTATGAAACAGAGCTAGAAGTACAGATATACGACGTAGATGCAAGGTGGAGAACATCAAGAACTTGATAAAAAGTAGAAGAGTAGAATGGAATGATCATAAGAGCCGAATGACCACAAAAAGAGTTGTAGTCCAACAAAGACACAAGAATATCAAACTACTCTCCAAATAAAACTCAAAGGAATCAAAGAGGAAGATACTACAGAGGGATAATGGAGACCTCTGTAGTAGAGGTCTCTAAGTAAAGCAAAATACTTTGAGAAATACCTTAATGCAGACAATGGAAATTATCAAAACGAGACAACATATTTTACGGCGGAGTAGCACATTGAAAATCCGAGTTATGAAGAAGTGGTTAAAATAATAAAAAAACTAAAAAATAATAAAGCACCAGGAACGGACGAAGTTTCGGTAAAATTGTTGAAATATGGAGTACCCGAACTCTGGGGCAGAATCCATTACCTGATAAAGTTGGTATGTACCAAGGAGCAAGTGCCGGAGGAATGGGCAGTTTGTCTTATACAGCCAATAAAAAAACAGATCAGATCAAATAGAGCCACTACAAACAACACAATCAAACAGATTCGCAGATCAAATACTCACACTTACAACAATATAAGAGAAAGCTTATGTGTACGACATAAAACTATATAATATGTATATAGACTTTAAACAAGCTTTTGATGGTGTGAAAAGAGACAAAATGCTGGAAGACCTCCGAAATCTAGGTATACCAAAAAAATATATCAGCCTCATAAAAATAACGTTGCGTACTATATGGTAGTAGGAGAACTGTGTTCCCTGTTTGACATCAACATGGCGGTGAGACAGGAAGATCCACTTTCAACCATGTTGTTCAACCGAGCTCTTGAAGCCGTTATCAGAAAAACCAATGTAACCGGTCATATAAACACTAAAGCAGTACAAATTACTGCAGATGCAGACGATGTCGACATTATTAGTGAAAGCAAGACACGACTAATGGAAACGTTTAAGGACATTGATCCTGAAGCACAAAAAGAAGGCTTAAAATAAACGAAACAAAAACTAAGTACATGACCATCAAAAGAAGAGCTGAGAATGAAAATAATATAGCAATAGATAACTATACTATTGAACGTGTGGATGCCTTTATATATCTGGGCACAGAAATCAATCAGAAGAATTCCGTAAGTAGCAAAATTAATGCACGTATTTCCAGTGGAAATCGTACATACTATGCTAATAAAAGATTGATGAAATCGAAATTATTAGACAAAAGAACCAAAATGACTATCTACAGAACTTTTATTAGACCCGTAGTAACCTATGGTTGTGAAACCTGGGTAATGACGAAAAAAGAAAAAACCCAACTCAGAACATTCGAGAGGAAGATACTGAGAAAAGTATATATTCCGATGCAAGAAGAAGACAAACGACGGGGCAAGAGGAATAGGGAATCATAAGAAATCACGAGGTTAATGAACTGAATGAAGGGTATGACATTTTAAGATTTGTGAAAAGTCAAAGACTGTCATGGCTGGTACATATTCAGGGCAAGAAGACACGAAAACAACAAGATGTTACAGAGAAAGCCGGTAGGACGGCGAAGAAAAGAAGGCCCAGGACGAGATGTTTAAATGACATGGAAAATGATCTAAAAACCATGGATATAAGACAATGGAGGAGAAGAGCCCAAGAGAGATCTAAATGGAAGGACATTGCCAGACAGGCAAAGACCCAACCAGGGTTATGATGCCAAAACAAGAAGAACAAGAAGTAGTAGGGATATCGATGAGAAAATTATAAAAAAAATATATAAATATGAAAATATCGAGGAAGCAGGGGTATCGACAGACAAGGGTAATAAAGTTAGCAGACAAAACAGAAATTAAAAAGTGGACATTGAGCGGCAATTATTTTGGTTTTTATGATAAAAACAAAAGGATAAAAAAGGGACAATAATTGATAGAAAATCAGGAAAATGTAAAATAAAGAACTTTATATAGAACGTAACAAATTATAAAAAAAGATTCACAAAACTCCAGAAAGAGGAGTTGATTACAGCTTTACCGGACACTAGGTAATCCGGAGACACCAGTATCATATTCGTATTCGGAGACCTTGCAAATTCTTGAGTAACGAGTTTTGGCTGATTATATAATAAAATTTCACAAAACACCGGAGAAAGGCGTTGATAAGACACTGAGCGGATACTAGGTACTCCGAAGGCTACTGCTGGTATCAGAATCATGTTCAGCGATTGGACTTATTTTTATCAATATTAAATTTATCGAGTTATAAATCTTTTATCTTTGTATACTTCAAAATGCACTTTTCTGATGAACTAATGCAGTTTTTCATTTTTTTAATGATCAGATACGGTCACAAACATTGTAGAGATTATTAGGAATTGAATAACCAAAACCTCATTTAAATCCATCTTACTTTACGGAACATCGATATGGCAGTCCATCATTTCCTCGACTATTAACAATACTCGAATAATATCCCGTGAAACGTTACATAGTATAAACTTATAAGTTTTCACTTCTCTTATTCACTTTATTTTATGCGTATCTGTAAAATACATATATAGTATACCTGTCAAGACATTTATTTTAACTGTATCTAACGAGTAATGCTATCGATTATGCATATGGTGATATTTTAGCGTTAGAAATATTAGAATAGCCCGTAAACAATTACCTATTGATCGGAAACTTATGTGGCAGTGTACGTGAAGTGCAATTATCGATTCGAAAAAGGCCATTTTCAACTAAGGCCATAGTTTAAAGCGACGACAGCCATGCGGACATAAATATGCGGCGGTGATTTAAGACTGCAAAATATTGTGCATCTTAACTTTGAATACAATTTAAGATGACCACATTGATTTTAATAAGCGATAGTATTTTTGATTAAGATAAAAACGTAATGAAAATATGATATAACGGATTATTTATGTATCGTATGGCATACAATAAGAACACATAATTAAAAATCAATATAAAACGTTACATGAAGTATTACAAACGAACATCTAATGTATTATTAATATAGTGTAAAACATTTTTGGTCGCATTCAGGAACTCATCGAAAACTCTAGAGAATCGCCTTCGGGGGCATTCTTCAACAATATGACGGACGGTCTGTTGTTGCGCACCACAGTCACACTCAGGAGTAAGGGCTTTTCCCCATCTATATAAGCTGTCAGCACATCTACCGCTACTTGTTCTTATTCTGTTTAGCGTTGTCCATGTATTGCGGGTCAGTTCAAAGCCTGGCGGTTTCTGATCGATACAGGCCATTTGGTGTGCTTCCTGTGGTGAGTCGCTCTCCCATTGTCTTTTCCAAGCGTTGGTGAGGTTGAAATTTTCCTGATGTATTGAGTTGGCTCTTAGCAATGAAGGATATCTGGAGCGCAGTCTTTTTATTTCGATATCCAGCTTGTGTATCTATGGTGGATAGGTAGTTGATGGTTAGCCTCGATTTTTCAAAATTCTCTGAGAAGAGAATGACTTCTTCGCAGTTTCGACGGTGGAATGTGACTCAAAATGGGAAGCCAATAGTTATGTGTATGTCTAATTGTACCTGAGATCATTCGCATTGTCTGGTTTAATTGGGTGTCAATAATCTTCGTGTGTTTGCTATTGAGCCATACCGGGGAAGCATATTCAGCTTCCACATAGCTTTTGCACTATATTATTTCTCGTTTTTAGTTTTGCTGTCGTTCTTTGTAGATGTTCTTTAAAACTTAATGTTCTATCCAGAGTCACTCCAAGATATTTTGGTGTTGAATTATGAGTGAGCAGTCTGTTTTCAAAGTATACGGAGAGTTTTTTGTTCGGTTGAAATGAAAGCAACGGATGTTTTTTGCTTTCTTTGAAAACCTGCTTCAATATGTATTGTTAAGGATAGGATCTGATCTGTGCATCTGCGGTTAGGTCTGAGCCCTGCTTGCTTAATAGGTATCAATTCAAATATGTTTCTACTAATTTTGTTGTAGATTAAGCGTTCCAACAGTTTATAGACACAGCTCAGCAAAGTAATCGGTAGTTTTAGGGCTGATTATTTGCCTTTCCTGATTTTAATATGGCTATAATGAAGGCCTTTTTTAGTGAATGAGGGATTTTTCCTAAATTTAACATATATGTATAGAAATCAGCCAGCCATTTTCTAGCATATTTTCTACAGTGGAGATAAAACTCTCGATGAATTTTATCAGAGCCGGGTGCCTTTCCAGACTTAATTTCTGATATTGCTAAAATAACTTCTTCTGAAGTAAACTCGCCAGAGTATTCAGATGTAGGCCGGCATGCAGACTTTAGTATTTTTAGTTCTTGTTTGACTTTGGTGGTGTGATCACGATCTCTAGGTGCTTTTGAGGTTGCTACAATGTGAGAGGCTACTTTGTTGGGAGCTATTGGCACTTTGTCTCCAGTTGGGAGTGTGCTACTACCAAGTTTTCTAATTAAAGATCATGTTTTTCTGCTTGATTTACCAAAGTCTAATTTTTCCACAGTTTTCGCTAATTTTTGTCGTCTGGCTGCATCTAAACTGTGCAGTAGTTCGTCCGCAAATTCTTGGTCTTGATTTCGTTGTATTCTTGATACAATTTCTCACATTTTTTATTTCATCCTGTTACATACTCTTCATGATATCCTCGGGGTATAGTTTTCTTCGCTGTAGAGATAACCGCGCCAACAAATCTCATATAGTTTGCACTTGTTGGGGTATCCATCCCAGACATTTGTCCAATCTTTCAGTAAAAGTCGCATAGTTTACTTTTTGAAAGTTCCACCTAAGTCGAGGAAAAGATGATATTATTGGTATTTTGATGCCAATTTCTATTATTACTGGTCTATGTTGGCTATGTGAAAAATCTGGCAGTACTATCGTAAAGCTGCCAGTGGTTGATTGTTTTCATTTGTGGAAACAAAACTTAGGTCTGGGTTGCATTCTCGCCTCCAGGCAGCAGATCGAAAAGTTCCTCGATCTTTAGCGTCAAAGACTAAATAAGTGTCAACCTCTTTGCTCCAGTTTATCCAGCCTCGCCGTTTTAATCATTGTGCCTATACTTTCAGAGATCATGATGATTGTTTAAGTCTCCCACATAAACTGAGGGGTGTGAGTGGGCGTGAATAACATGCGGTGGCCGGGGGGTTTATAAATATTGCTGACAGTAATTTCGCTAATTTGTATATTAACTGTATGAATGTTATGTATGTCTGATATAGAACATATTATGTGTGCATTTTCTATTTTGTTTTGAACATAGGTTGCCACTTCATAAGCTGGATGGTAAGTTGCACCCAATAAATCATAGCCATGAATTCTTCATCTAGCGAGAATTTGTTCTTCGTTGTCTACATGGGTTTCCTAAATTGCGACCACGTCGATATTATTTTCAATCAATACCTTTTGAAGGTACTTACATTTACTTCTACTAATACCTTCTATATTTAAGTGGCAGATTTGGATGCTTGGTCCGAGTCCTTTTGTCGCTTGGTCCTGAGAAGTTCCATTTAAATTGTTATTTAGAGGCATATCTTCGTAAAGAGGCAAATATTCGTGATGTGTTCTTGCCAGGAAATCTAGAAATTCTAGATTGTCTGGCTGCCTATTGCGTTATTTCGGTTAACGCAATAGTAACAAAAAAAGGTTAATCGAAAATTATTTAAAGCATGGACATAGGAAATAAGGATTCATAAATATATCGAAAATAAGAAATAGGGTAAGACATGTACTACCTATAAAATTAACATGTAAATCTAGAAATGACAGTTTATGCATAATTATTGTTAATTAGGAATTTTTAACGCTTATAAATTACTTGTACACACATGATTGCTTTATATTGTCTATATTTTGGTCCACGCTTAATATTGTCACTATAAATTATAACTGATTAGAATTTTCCTTCCTTCTCCAATTTTCATTTAGTCTACTCGAACTCGAACTCGAAGAAGACATCAAGGACTTAAAATTGGACATAATTGATCTAGCAGAGGTAAAAAGAAAAGGAAAAGAGTGCATAATACTAGAATCCGGTATCATCTTATATCATAAATGGCTAGAAGAACAAAGCCTAGATGGCATAGGATTTCTAATTTCCAAGTAATATGCTCATAAAGCAAAGCAATTCGTAGGAATATCTAAAAGAATTGCAATGATTAGGTTAGGTTAGGTTAGGTTAGATAGATGTAAACAAGAACATCTCCTTGAAAATTATTCAAGTATACGCTCCAACCGCAGCACATCCCGATGAATAAATAGACGGATTTCATGAAAAAAATGCAGAAACTAGCACGAATTATCACAGCACGTTTACGATCATAATAGGAGACTTCAACGCTAAGATCAGACAACGACTTGAAAAAACCGAAAACTATTTGGAACAATTCGGCTCTGGTGTTAGAAATGAGAGAGGAGAAACCTTGGTTAACTTCCTACAAGCCCACAAATACTACGCAATGAACAAATTCTATAAGAAAAAACTCAAAAAAGTGAACGTGGCTATTCCCAAACGGAAAAACTTGGAACGAAATAATTACATACTGTGTAACAAAGCGGATATCATACAGGACGTAACAGTTATAAATACAGCGTCAGTAAGTAGCGACCACCGAATGGTTAGAGCCAAATTAGAGATAAAACATAATAAAACTAGAAATACTTTTAGAAAAACTTGTAATATAGACACAGATAAACTAAAATCTAATACAGAACAATATAAAAGCAAGTTAAATCCTACGAAAGTATTAAATCTAGATAAACTTAGCTTAAATAAAATTAAAGAAGTCATAACAAAAGAATTATTAAATGCAACGCTCAGAAGTGGCAACCGCTAACAGAAAACGAAAATCCAAAATAAGTGTAAAATCACAAAACATGCTGAAACAAAGAAAAGATCTTCTGAGACAAAACAAAAGAGACACTGCAGAATTTAAGAAACTTAATCGAGTAATAAGAAAACAGATAAAAGAGATCATTAAAAAACATCAAGAAGACCGTATAGAAATCATAAAAAAACCAAAGTCTCAAATGCACCAAACCGAAACTAGGAAAGAAAAACATAATAACGATTAAAAATTAACAAGGACAACTAGAAAAAAGTAAATCTGATATTGCAAACTCAATTGAAAAGTTCTACGCCGATCTGTACCGTTCCAGGAATGATTCCCCCAACTCTTTAAAGCAGAACTTGAAAAGGCAGATAACAAATCTAAACTCAGAAGTGATGCTCGAAATAAGCCACGAAGAAATAGAAAGACCAGTAAAACAAATAACAAGGAATAAAGCTCCTGGAAGCGATCAAATTCTTGCAGAAATTCTTCACTAAAATAAACATGGATAAGATCAGAAAAACTCAGAGAGATATGGAACGAGAGATGCTGGGTATCTCACTCAAACACCATAAAACCAATGAAGATATTCGTAATAGAACAAAAGTAAAAGATGCTGTCGAACAGGCAGCTAACCTGAAATGGAAATGGGCTGGACATAACGAACGTCTTATGTATGGCCGATGGAATAAAGAAATTGGGAATTGGCGGCCATATGAAGCCAAAAGACCAACAGGAAGACCGCGAATGCGATGGAGCGACGATATTAATAGAACTGCAGGGCCAATGTGGAAACGTCTTACAAACAAGAGGGATGAATGGCGAGAATTAGGAGAGACCTATATTCGGCAATCCGAATAGAGAAAAGGGCTTTAAAAAATTGGCTTAAGAATTTAGCATAATATTTAATACCTAAAAATTCATTTTATTTTTCATAAACCTCTAAGAATCACATAGACCCATAGACCAGAGAACTAAGGACTTTCCGTGACATCCGTCGATAGAGGTATCTAACAATTACTTTTGATAAATTTGGTGATAACACTACGCATTAAATAAAATATGCAAAAGATGAAACTTACGTTTTTACCTCACTTTACTTTTACTGTGTCACTGAAAGAAAAGTGACACAATTTTAATCAAAAAGCATAGAAAATCCTTTAAGATGAGGGATTGTATTAACATGTTCGTTAATCTGTTGCTTAATTATTGCAAAAATAGCTTCAAAAGGTAATTTCTTGAAAATTATTAATAACTTAACTCTAAAATGCACAAATAACTTTAATTTTGCTTGAGACTAAGGACATGTCACAAATATTCGGCCTTAAAAATTTCAAGAAGTTTTAGTTAATAGTTATTGCAAAATCGAAATTGTTTATTCGAGAAAGCTTTTATTTACAACGTTATTATCTGTAAACTATTAGGACTATACCATTTTTCAAAGTCAAACACTTGCACGTCACGATTTATACAAAATGACGTCCCTTATATTTAAAATTTGCAAAAAATCAACCTTAGAGTTCAAATTTTCCTAACATAGCTAATAATACGAAACCCATACGGAACTGCTCGATCTTTCATAGGCGTCAACATTGTGTAATAATCAGAAAAATGTAATTATCACTATATTGGAAATTTTAGAATTATATTGATTAAATAAACAAAAACATTTGTTATTATTAATAATATAATATTTCACAAAATAATAATTTTAATTAAAAATATTAGACAATTGTAGGCAACTGATACGGAAATACTTCAAATTTCATCGGCAGTTAAGCGTGTGGCAAAAGTGTATAAAGTGATTTAGTGCTTTTTTAGAGTAGGAATTTTGTTTATGTTTTGATTTCTTTCACAATTTAATCATAATATAATATATATTAATAAATTGTTTTTATAAATACATATTAAATTTAGATTAATAGCTTTAAAAATAAATTATTGTTGTGTATTGTGATTGTGATAAGCTTTCATATAAGATAGATTATTTTGAACAAGAAATAATGGCGGGACCTTTTTACTATTAAAGCCCTAAAAAAGGTAAGTTTAAAATTTAGAATATATAATTTTGTATTAAAATGTTTTCTTATATATTTTAATGTGTTGCAGTGTTCTTAAAACTAAGTGTATTTACTGTTAATATAATAGTTTGACAAATAGTTGACATTTTAAAAATTCCTCACTAACTATTCTGATGTTTTGGCAACTCTGTGGGGTTCTGATGACGTACATCTTGAATGACGTACAAGCTTTTTTATATGAAAAATGCTATACACAAATTCTGAAACCACCAAATTAAAAAGAGAGGCTCATTTTATCAAATTAAATTATTAAATGACTTTTTTTTTATTTTTAATGGCTTTGGCATAAACCAATTAGCCAGACTTTTTTTTATAATAAATTATAAAAATATTTAATGAATTAAAAATTTATGTTAAATATAGTAAAATAGGTTTTTAATAGTACTGTAATTTTAAGCTTATAAACAATTAAAATAACTTTCAATAACATGTAGGAAGTTATTTTTTTAGTATTCGTTATTTTGGAATTTTTACATGAATTTAAAAAAAAACCCCAATATCCTACGATCCTTAAAACCCAAGTTGGCCATTTTTAATAAAAAAAATTTCACAATTTAAAAAACTGAGTTAATAAATTCAAATTTATAAAAGTCGCAATATATCCGGTTCTAGTCAACCAAAATTATTGTTTTTTTTTTTAAATTTTGGGAACCTGGTGGCATAGATCATAAAAATGCATTTAGTTAATTTTTGAATCGATAATTCAACCAATGTTTTTTGTTCAAACAATTTAAAATAAATATTTATTTTGCAAAATTTATTTTTTGCTTATTATTATAAGCAGAAAAGGTTATAAAATAATACCTAAGCGACTTAAATATTTATGTATTACAGGTATAAAAAAAGTAATGATTTTATCTTCTTAAATATATAAGTACGTGTTTTTTCTTGAATTAGGCTTATTATTTTTACTACTATTTTTTCTCAAAAATATTAAATATATTTTAAACAAACTAATTGTTATTAACTTTATGTCAATATAAATAAAAAATTATGAAATTATTTTGTATAGGGTAAAGGGGAGGAGATAAACCCCCTTGTAGAAAACTGAAACCTGTTTCTTTATTAACCCTCCGTTCATCGGGTGACCATTCTAAAACACTTTCGGTCGAGCGTGGTCTGTGAGGACCAAAATGAATAACCGCCTCCCGAGCAACAGCATACATTTTATTGCTAATTTCGCATCAAAATGTTTTAAACAAATCATTTACTATATAATGTTTATTACAGAAACAATTCCAAAATTTTTTAAAGTTTTATTAGGTAAATTTTAAAAATTTTTACAATTTCAACGCATATTTTTTAAAGAGATTTAAAACTTTAATTATAAATAAACAAAGTACTACAAAAACATCTATAAAGTAAAAAATTAAATTGTGGACACAAACTGCAGTAGTCAAACTTTTGTGGTCAAATTTTCTAAGCAAAATTTTGCAAAAAGCAAGTTTTGCGTCTTTTGCAATATTTACAATTTCCTCTCTTACCTGGCTGGGGCTCTGGTACAACGTCGACCTCAATGCCTGAGAGTCTTAAGTCTTAAGGCCTTGACAGCTTTTGTCAAATGCGTGTCAATTGCTCTCCGTCGTATACTCTCCTGTATCAATTCCATATCTAGGTTTTTTGGAATAATCTTCGTGTTTTGGAAAATTCTCTATCTGGGTAAATAAACTTTGTAAATAAAAAATGCATTAATTGCTGCGAGATTAGGGAGATTATAAACTACTACCATTGGCCAACGTTTCGTATTTCTGGAAACATTATATGATGTGATTATTCTGTCTACAAAATCTACTCCACTCTTTGTGGAATTATAAACAGTAATTATTTCTGGTTTTTTTTCTGATCACCAGTATCTTCATCAATCCGATCATCTCTGTGCAGAGTGGAAATAGCAATCACATTTTTTCCTTTCTTCGGTATATATGATACGGTAGTCAGTGAACTGACGTATTTTCTCAGAACAACCAAATAATCCAGTTCATAAAAACGCACAGGGATGCCAAGTGAAACAAGATTGCAAGAAAAATGCAACTAAGAAGCAGTGCAAATATTGTTACACATTTGATCGGGTGGGGTCTGTCAGGACAAACTGCCATGCAGCAGCTATTCAGAAATTTCAAAAAGAGTTTTGTATAAAAAAAACTAATGGTATTTAGTTTATAGGTACTGAAAAGGTAGAAATTTAAAAAAATAAAATGAGAGAATTGACCAAAATTTTTATTTTGTCGTACACTCATAGACCACACCCGATGAACGGAGAGTTAAATAAACATCAGAATAGATAAAAATTGTACATATAACATAACTTAACATTGGTATTTGTTTTGGTATAAGTAAAAACTAGAAATTATAATTCTTAAACCAAAAAAAAATATAATGCACTGGTACGTCATCGGTCCATCTCTCCTCAACTGTGGAGGTGAGATGGACCACTAAGAGTAGGAGAGATGGAGCAAGCTAAACCTTTTTCTTTTTAATAGTAAGAAACTTTCCACACTTGTTACAGAGATTAGCGAATCCAATACAAGTTTCATGTAACAAGCGCTTATAAAAAATATATTGTAACCAGATATCTTTTTTACATGTCTGGCGATAGTCCTAGTTGCGCCCAACACACTCATTTTCAATATCACTCATGTTTTCATCACCACTAGTGTCATTTAGAGTAACATCTTCAGATAGTGACGATTCGCTTGGCTTTCTCTTACGTTTTTGTTTTTTTATAGGTTTTGAGCTTTTTTTTTTAATGACGGGATCCTTCTACATTTTAATAAAGGCTTGGTCAGTAATCTCTCCAGTTTTTTTACGAACTCTCTTTACTACTGCTACTAAAACAGGCACGAGCATTACCTCATCTAGAGCCTGTCTGGGACTTATGTCTTCATCAGTAATTGATGACTTGTTTAGGCTACCGTGCAAGGATATTTTACCACTGATTCCAGAGGGACCTGGTTGAGGAGATTCTGATAGAACTTGAAAAGTCATTTTATCTATTTCTGATGGGGTATGTATCAGAAATGTATACTCTGGAATTATTAATGGATTAAACAAAGAAATTCCCGTGTGTTTAAATGCAGAAGCTGCATTTGGGCACTTGTTTAGTTTCCCCATGCTCGACCTAAGAGTTTACCCAACTGAAGGCGTTTTAGAACCCTGTTTGTGTTATTCTGTACCATAAAACGGCATTCAGCCTAAAAGTTGCTTTTAAGTGACTTAAAAAAAGCACGAGCCAGAGGCTGTAGATAATGTGTTGTGTGGGTGGCAAACAAAATAAAATTATTTCGTTTTGGTCTGCAAATTCTAATAGATCCAAGTTGGTCATATGGGATGTGTGGCCATCAAATATTAATAAAGTTTTACCTGAGAGCTTTCTTGGCAAAAAGTGTGTTTGTAACCATTCTAAGAAAATGTCACTGTTAACGTATGCTGATTTTTCCGACATCCTAATCTTGGAACCCGGTAGCATATCATAATGCTGCTCATCTTTTTTATTTTTCCCATTAAAAATTCAATATGGGGTTAAGAAAATCGCTTCTGCACTACAGCAAGCTATTGCACTGATCGTTTCACCTTTTTCCACAGGGATTACGCTAGGAACACATTTTGAACATTTTTCTGCTAGAACTTGACCGGCTCTAGTATTCAATTATAATCTTTTATTTATCATAAAAATTATATTCGGTCATAATTCTCTCGAGATCAAAAAAGTATTTATCGGCTGTTTCATTGGACATTCCCAAAGCTCGTGCAATTGAGGTGTTCTCAGCTTTTCTAATTGAAATTTCAGGTCTTCATTTCAAAAAGAGTTCTAACCATTTTTTACCAGCTTAACCTAAAAGTAGACAATAAATAATTCTTGAATCAGATTTATGAATTTAAAAATATACCTTCTTCTACATTAAATTATTTTGGGATTCCTAATCGCTGAGCTAAATTAAAGGCCATGATTCTTACTTCAGTTCTGGTTGGTGCAAAGCCATCTTTTTGTTTTTTATATCGCTAACGATTTTAGCATTAACAGCAGTTCCTAAAGAACAATCTGGACCCAATCGGTTCATCTTATCCATATTGTTTATTTTTATTCGACGTTTAAAAGTCGTTTTAGGTATTCCAAATGCTTTGGTGGCTTCATTAATACCCATATCACCAATGATATGATGATATAAACGATCTAATAACCGACAGCATTTCTATTTTATATCTATCACCCCTTGTGTTTATTATCAGATCTGAATGAACGTGCAATTAATAGGAAATGTTTATAGTTCATAACTGTTCGAACGATTTCAATCCCGGTTCCATCTCTTTCTCGAAGTTCCATCACATTTGTGACAAAATCCGAAGAAGGCCAACAACTTACTACTGTGCACATTGCTGCAATCTCTATCTTTCAAATATTAAGTTTTATTTATATGTTCATTTACATATAAATTGGTAAAAATTAGAATTTCATTTACCATGTTAATATTGCTAATAGTGAAAAAATCATCAATTTCTGTTTTTATTTGACGTGCATTTCATATTTATCCTGGTTGTACTTCTATAATGTTTTGCTGCTTTGTCTTAGACGTGGCAAAAGAAGCTTCATACCACTTACTTGTTTTATCCTTCCAAAGAATGCATCTTTAACGTTTTCGTAAAACACGTCCTTATCATATGGCATATCTTGCTCTGAACACGTATCGTCTTTATGGTACTCAAAATGGTGAAAAAATATTAGAACCAGTCAGAACTATTTTTTAAACAATACTCTAAAATTAAATTTTTTAACAAATTTCCAATATTCTCAAAAGCGGTATGAGCATAAAGATTACCTTACTGAAATAGTATACGGAAGATGTTGAAAATATTTGTAAAACTCCATCCATACTGCACCGATCGCGTCATAAAAAACAAAATTATCAGGATACGTAAAAAAAATAATGTAGAAACTTAACCTGAATTTAGCTGAAATAAAATTATCTCTTGAAGAAGATTTTGATACTTCATAGGAATATGTAACAATAAGTATCTTCAGTGTTACAATTTAAAGTGTTACAAGTTAAGGGTATAACAAATTCATGGTGTGCGATAAATACTTCAACTTCTGAAAGATACAAAATTATTTAATAAACTTTAATTTATATATATATATATATATATATATATATATATATATATATATATATATATATATATATATATATATATATATAAACACCTACCTACTTTCGCCTGCCGCCTCTCGCATTTCGACCGCCATCGTTTTCTGTCCATCCATTCGTCTTCTTTGATGGCTCTATCTCTCATTGTCATAAATTTTCTTCCCAGGCAACTGAAGGTCTTCCCCTTCTTCTTCTTTGTTGTGGTGTGTAATTTAAAGCGTTCTTTAGTCATCTATCTTCATTCATTCGCCTCACGTGACCATACCACACTAGTTGTCTCGTTTTAATTCTCTCTACACTGGAATATACAGTATTTGTCCTCCTTCTAATATCTGCATTCCTGATATGATCTTTTTTGGATACACCACACGCTCTCCTTAAAAAATATATTTCTACTACTTCTATTCCTTTTCTATCTTTTTTTCGTGATCTGCCAAACTTCTGCCCCATAAGTCATAATAGGCTCTACCAATGTTCGATAGATTGTCAATTTCGTTTCTTGTTTAATATCTTTAGACCATATTACAGAGTTTAGAATGTTAACCGCTTTTTTTCCCTGCTACGTTCTGTTTTCGATATCAGTTTTGGTAATGTAATAGATAATGTAATATTATAGATCCGAGATATTTATATTCCTTGCATATTTTCTTGTTTCTATTTTCTAACTCTGGATCCTTTTCATCATCTCCTATTCTAAGATACTCTGTCTTTGACATAATCATATTAAGGCCCCATTTTTCATATTTTTTCTTTAGTTTTCTAAACATGTCTTCTTCATCGTTCGCTACGACTACCTGATCATCTGCGAAAAATAAAGTTGTTAGACATTTATCATCGCCTATGTCTATTCCCATTCCGGATACTTGTTTCCTTCATTGTTTTAGCGATGATTTAATATATATTTTAAATAAGGACGGAGATAGACAACATCCTTGTTTAAGCCCCTTTGTTATTGGAAATGATTCAGATAAAAAGGTTCCTTCTTTAACGACATTTCGCCCCAAACATTATTGCAACGAAAACATTATAACGACACTTTATATATTACACTGCGCCCCAAAATTAACGCATAATTTTAAAAATTCTGGTAAATCAAATAATTTTAATCTTTAAATTTTTGTGCTAATATATTATTGTTACCCCCAGTATATTGTAAAATTTATCGAAAAAACGGTAAAAACGCTGATGTTTTTACCATTTTTTTGCAAAAATTTAAAAACATGCTAATTGTGCTTCATTTTATTTCGAATTTAGTTGGGTTGGATTACGTTGCGCTGAACGTTTAAAGGGGGTTTTAAGTTTATTAAGTGTTTTTTCTTTGAAATGAACCACCAGCAGCAAGAAAATCAAAATTTGTCAGAAAGTGACTGTTTTAGAATCGTTACTCTTCGCGAAGAAGGATACACTCAAGTAGAACTCGCTGAAAATTTTAATGTCACCCAGTCAACCATTTCAAGAGTCTTTTTCTGTTACTGGAAGTAACCCGAGAAGACCCGGTCAAGACTGTAGAAGGGTTACAACTCCTAATCAAGCACTTCGTACACTGAGACAAAGGTGTTTGTTCCAGTACTTCTCTACAGAATGAATTTTTGGATCGTTATAACTTTAGAATCAGCCAAACTACGATTAGAAGAAGACTTACCAAAAACGACCTACACCCTGGAAGGGCACCAATTGGCTCAATATTGACCAGAGACCATAGAAGGCAGAGATTGCATTTTGTTCGTGAACATGTTGATTGGAATAATTACGATTGGGGAAGAATATTGTTCATCGATGAGTCCAGGTACTGTCTTCTTTCTGATGACAGGAAAAACCGAGTGTATAGAAGGCCTGGGGAACGCTGCGCACAGTGTAACACCGTTACACTGTGCGGTGTTACGGTGTTACACTGTACTGTGCATTAATTTAGAGGCTCGTACGGAATTAGTTAGAATGGATCGCGGTCGGCTTACATAGCAGAGGTATCTTCTTCTTCTTACGGTGTATTATCCTTAAGGACGTTAGCCATTACATTTGCCCATTTAATCTTATTTGTAGCAGCCCTGAATAGTTCTATGGAGGTCATGTTCGTCCATTGCCGTAGGTTTTTAAGCCAAGATTTGCGTCTTCTTCCTGGTCCTCTTTTGCTATTGACTTTGTCTTCAATTATAAGTTGGAACAGTTCATACTTTTGATTTCTTATGATGTGACCAAAATATTGTGTTTTCCGTTCTTTTATTATAAGGATAAGCTCTCTTTCCTTATTCATCCTCCGCAAGACTTCCGCATTTGTTGTAAAGCTCAGGTAGGATATTCTGAGCATTTTACGGTAACACCAGAGTTCGAATACTTGGATTCTTTTTTGTGTTGCTTCTGTCATTGTCCAGGCTTCAACACCATAGAGCAAGGTGGAGAAAACATAGCACTTAAGTATTCTAGTTCTCAATGAGATGCCCAGCTGGCGGTGGCATAGAACTTTTTGCATTTTGTAAAACATTGTACGTGCCTTTTCTAGGCGTATTCTTATCTCTAGTGAGTGGTCCCAAGTTTCATCAAGATTACTTCCAAGGTACGTTGTTCTTGTTACTCTTTCCAGATTTGTTCCGTCGACATTGACCTTCACCCTTCTGTTTTGGTGCTTGCTGATGACCATCGTTTTTGTCTTCTTTGTATTCAATTTCATTCCAAATTCTCTACAGGCTGTTGTTACTCGGTCCATTAAGTTACAGGGCTTCAGCTTTATTTGCCAGTATGACAGTATCATCAGAATATCGCAGGTTATTTATACATTGCCCGTTTATAATTATACCATCCGAGGTGCCTTCCAAAGTTTTCTAAAATATCTTCTCAGAGTAAAGGTTGAACAGCAAAGGTGATAGGACATAGCAAAGGTATATAACAGACATTTTAGGAGAGCCTGTCGTGCCATTTGCACCATTTATTGGGGATAATTTTATGATTATGCAAGATAATGCCAGGCCACACACGGCAAGAATTGTGCAGCAGTATCGTCAGGAGGTTGGAATTCCTGCCATGGATTGGCCTGCGAGAAGTTCTGACCTCAACCCAATAGAACATGTTTGGGTCATCATAAACAAACCACTACGACAACTATCTAAAGCACCAAACATATTAGATGAACTGTTTTTACGGTCGGTTAAAATTTGGGATCAACTTGATCAAGAAGAAATCAGAACAAATATTCTCAGTATGAGAGATCGTTGTCAAGCAGTAATAAATGCCAGATAGGCAAAACTCAATACTAGTACCTACACGGCACTAGTATTTTCTTCAATTTTAAAAATTCAATTTCTTCATTAATTTATAGTGTTAGTTTGTTTAGATCAGTTGTTTGTTTAGATATTTAGATTTATGATGTTATATTGTTAATTTCAATAGATTTTTTGTAAAAAAAGAAAAGTTTTTTATTTAAGATGTTCTAAAACAATTATAAAGCCGAAAAGAACAAACAAAAATTGTATATTATTCGGCTAATAAATCCCAATAGTTGATGCGGCTTGAACATAAAAACATAAAACAGTAGATATTTTAAAGAAATTTTATTTTCAATTATTAAAAATGGTTTCGGATATATTACATCAACTAATGATCGAGGAGAAAAACTCTTTTGTACAATTACTTACTTTATTAAGCATAACACATTTTTTTTAAACTTCAAATATAAACACATACCTAATTTAGTTATAATAAAAAATTCTCGATACTAATCCCAACTGTGCAATTGTACACACATGAAGCAAACAGAAGTGTAAAAAGAGGTTTCAACGTCCTCACAAATCCATCTTCTAAAGCCCATCGGGACGTCGAAGTTCTGATAGATTATCAGACGTTTAGGTTGTATGTAAATTTCACGGACGTATTGATGTTTCTGTCGCAATACGTCTCACAAATTTGTCAGAACAGTCTCCTGCGATGAATGCAGATCAGAGAGTTCTTCCTCCTCGTTTATTAGTAACAATTGGATAGTGAGTGACAGTTGCTTTGTGGAACGTTGATGGAAGAGTTTATTGCGACAGTGAATGAAAGTGACGTCGTATTCACTATGTAGTGGTTAATACTATTATTAAGACAAAATGTTCTAATTTACTCATGATTCAAACAAGAAACAAGGTAGGTAGTTTTAAAAATTTACCAATACCAATTTTTACGTACTAAAATTAACTAAAATACAAACAAGATTTTTTTAAATTACCAAAAATTATTAACAAACCAATTTCCCAGCAACTTCTCTCAGTGATCTATCACAGACTACTTTTTATAATCGAATGTTACTTTTCAACGTATCTTAAAAGAAAACAAAATTGCATTGTTGATTTGACTTTTAACGCATAAAAATTCTTTTCTACTCAAAGACAGTAAAAACATATTTTTTTTTTTAATTTGTACAACTCTATCATCGTCAAAATAATTGAATTTCTGTTAGCAAACAGTACAAAATAACAAAATAAATATATACGACATTTACTTTGAAAATGCAGTTGTATAATTATTTTACATCCACATGCGCTAATACACCTTCTGATGTCTGGAATCTTCATTGTGATCTGTAGAGAAACAAATTTTATTATATCGCACCTCTGTTGCAATACCGCCATAAGTAAAAATTGGTAAATTTTACAGGAGAGTAGTTTAAAGTTTTACTGTTCAATAAAACAACTTGTAAAGAAACTAAAAAACGTATATTGTTTTATTTTTGTTGATACATTGCATTCTTTATAATCTTATTGTGACTGTAGAAATACAAAACAAGCAGTAACTGATTAAATTATTATAATTTTGAATATTTTAATAATTAAATATGAGATGTGGCAGTCTTGCATCACGGAATGGAGTATGTTTTAGTCAGACGTAACTTAAAACCGACGATTGCTACATACAAAACTGCAATAAAGTTTTGTTTTACACCAGATTGTCAAAAAAAATTACTAATTTCACATAAGTTGAGTAAAAGTTGAGTAAAAGTATGAAAGTATAAAAATTGATTGATAAAAATTAGTATTATAGAATTATTAGAAATAATTAACTATGCAAAATTAATCTATTTTTTATCTACAGTTCAAGCTTTAAGTTTTCAGGCTGTAATAAAAAGGATGACATTGGATTCACCGAGGGAAACTAAATTTTTTTTTTTTCAGCAGAAATTTTTGGTGGAGTAACAAAAGCTTTTTTTAGTACAACATTTGAACCACGTGTAGTACGCCGAATAACTACTGTTTTAAAGGACTCGTTTTCATCATACGTATTTATATTGAAAACTAGTAGACTGTTCCTTTGTAACACGCAATATTTTTATATCGTTCCATCTAACTTTATTACCACAGACATCGACATTATAATTAGTTCCATGTTGTTGGGATAGATCTTTTAAGTCTACAATATCTGCTGTTTCCATCTCCGTAACAGAATATGGTTGCCCAGTTTGTTTTGCCGTTTGAATTACAGTTACCCACTGTGCAGGAATGTATATGGGTCCAGATTTTAGGGTTCTTTTCTTTTGTTTTTCTACAACGGAGTGCATGCTGTCTCCTTCATTCTGTCCATGTCCTAGAGCGAAACATTTGTGGGTAATAGATGGTATATCATACTTTCCTACACAAAATATATACAAAGCTTATATCAGTCTGTTCTTATTCTGACCGATACAGTTATCTGAATAAAACACAACATCTTGACCACGACTGTGTTCTGATAGAAACTTCATCACAGAACTTCCAATTTCGTTAGATCCTCTATGTGCCACTGACTCACTCCAAAAATAGCAATAACCGTTCATGGTTCCTACATTATATATTGTAAAATTATAAGAAGATAATCGACGTTTATAATAAAAAATTGAAATTTCCCTAACAGGAGATGGCAAAACAGCTTGAAGGTCATAACAAGCCATAACGATTTTACCCTGTTTAGCTTCTAAAGCATCTTTTTCCTTTTCTTTTCGAGAATCATTTTTTAATTTTATATGTTGCTCATAATTTTCTTTCAAGTCATCTTTACATTCTGCGTTTTTGTAGACTGTGCAGATCGAGCACTGATCTTTTTTTGGCACGAAAAAACCGATATTAAATTCCGTATTAAAAATTTTCGTATATAAATGTATATTTGCTACCTCTCTACCCTCCTTTTCACATCTCTCTCTGTACAATTTATACATTGATCCAAGGTTTAGCCGTCCATCGATATATTCCCGCGACGTTTGGGCCCTCAAATAGTGAGACTCTATCCTAGGGATACTATTAATATGATCAAGTATATCATTTTTAATTTCTGCTGCAACTGTTTTGTGATTTTGATGTTTCCCTCTGAAATCGGGTTCAATTATAGAATTTTTACATTTATCTCTAACACTACGAATGAACCTGTCACCTATGTCAAATGTGCTCATAAACATTTTTTTGCAGATTCTAATTTTTACACTATTAACAGTAACATAATAAGCTGAGTTTAATTGTCTTGGTGTACTACAACCTGCAGATCGATACTTCGGTTCAATTGAAACCATACAGTCTTGCAAATAATACCTTTGTTGTGTTACATCTCCAATTTGCCAGAATTGACACAGTAACATCTGCCTATCAACGTCAGATAATTTATCTCTACTATTCACAGAACATTTGTCATTACATGGTGGTTTCAGAGAACGTGCAGGAACATTATTACCTTTTGCGTTAGTATATTCCTTGCCTGTATTTCGAAGTCTTTTTCTAATATTTCGTGTCCACTGATCCTTGTTCAATAGTCGCTTCTTTCCACGTTTAACACCATCTGAAACAGCAGTCGATAAAGTCAAACAAAAAAAGCCAAAAGCTTGTGGATAATAAGATGGCATTGAGTGAAAAATAAAAGTATGAACTTACCTGCCTTAACTTGTTCTGATTTTTCTGGTAACAAATTTGTGATTAACAATTCCTGTTCTGATGTGACAGGTTCCAATGTGTGATCAGCATTTGCTTGGTTGTCTGAATCAGTATCTGATAACTCCCTTTCTGATTCTAAAGGTCCCAACGTACAATCAATATGTGGATCATCTTGATGATCAGAGTCAGTATTTGCTAACTTTAGTTCTGGTGATAATATAGGTTTCCATAACATCTCAGCGTATGTCTCAATTACATCGCTATCTGGGATATCTCTGTCGTTCGATGTAAAAATAGGCACCCCCAATTCTGTTTCTGTTGTGATTCCTATATCTAAATCCACACAATTACAATCAGAGGAGGGACAATCTTGAATTACATCTAATAATACCTTAGAGCTATTATTAGTATTTTCTATGATCACATCCTGCAAACCAGAAATGAATAAGAATTAATAACACAATTAATAACACAAACGCGTTTAAAATAGATACCGGGTTAGCGTAATATAAAAATGTATACTAATACACCTTACAAACAAGTAATTCACAAATAACGGCAGGTAGTAAAATATTTTTAAAATTTTTGTTAGGATAGAAACACTTACATACCTCTACACTATTATTAAGGCTCCTATATTCATCAGTTTCTTGTAAAACAAGATTTAACATTATTTTTCCTCTTGAATATCCACTCATTTTTTTTCTAAAATCACTGTACTTTACTAAACAATGGGTTATAAAACACCGAAAAACGCTAAAATAAAGTACACGTGCACGCCAGAAAAACGGAAATGAGACTGAATACAATCCAAACGACTGATGCAATACCGCCATAAGTAAAATGTGGCGGCATTGTAGTCGACTAGACTCATATCTCCTTGTGCAATACTGCCGCAATTCATAATGTGGTAGTATTGCAGGTTGTGATTTTAATATTTTTAAAATGTCATAAGCACACTTTATATTATTCTGTGGACATTTATTGAATTTTCATTTGTGGCAGTTTTGCACCACATAAATTGACGTTTTTGTAGATGTTCTAAACCAAAAAAACCGAAATTCAATTTTTCGGAGTTGTGGCGGTATTGCAACAGAGGTACGATATTATTACAATCACATATTTATAGACTACAAAGCAGCCTACGACTCTGTGAATAAAAGAAAAATCTGCAAAGCAATAAAAGAGCTAGGAATACCAAATCAGTTGGTAAATTTAACAAAAACTTATTCTTGAAAAAGTTGAATGTAGAGAACCAATTTAGGGAGAACTGTCTAAACCTTTTCAAACAAATAACGGGCTGCGCCAGGGAGACCCTCTCTCCTGTATACTGTTCAATCTGGCTCTGAAAAAAGTAATACGTATGTCGCAAATCACAACCATTGGTGCAATATATAATAAATAATTGCAAATGATATCAATATTGTTGGTAAAATGGAAAATGCTGTACGAGATGCATATATGTAGCATTAAAAGAATCAGCTACAAAAATGGGTTTAATAAAAGAAACACCAACAAAACGAAGTATATAAAAATAAGTAATAAAACTCTATAAAACAATAATACGCCCAGTCCTAACATTTGGTTGAAAGACCAAAACTCTAAGAAAAATTATTGAAAACATGTTAGGATGTTTAAGAAAAGTACTAAGATGAATCTATGGAGCAGTGAATGACAATGGAGTGTGGAGAAGAAGATACAATTTTATAGAATATACCAGGAATCAGATATCGTAAAACATATTAAGATAGGACGTATGAGGTGGATTGGGGATGTAATGCGGATAAAACAAAATGACCCAGCTAGAAAAATGCTCATTGATAGACGCATTAATCAGAGAAGAACGGGAAGACCCAGAACAAGGTTCTGGGTCTCCTGGGTCAAGAAGACTGGAAAAAAAAAATTGCCTCTTAAGGAGGCTAGGACTCGCGCAGGATTGTAAAACCAGCATGATGATGATGGTATTACAAAAAAGCTTGACAAACTATAAACGCTCTAGAAAAAACACAAGTGAAAGAAGATAAATAATCCACGTAGAAAAGAGAGTGAATAGACTAGGTACTTTAGCAGCCTATTGGAAGAAAAACATTCAGTGTATTTACTACTACTACTTCCTGTTGGTTTATAACGTTCTCCGCCGTTTTCCGACTTCCAATCGCCACTTAGTCCGGTCGTTCCATAGGTCTTCTTCTAAGCCCTCTTTCTCAGTTCTTTATTTATTCCTTCGCTCCAACTTATTCTCGGTACACCTCGTTTTCTCTTTCCTTCTGGTTGCCATTTTAATATGGTAATATCTTTTGGTACTCGTTGTTCATCCATTCTTTGTATGGGTCTGAACCAGATAAGTTATTTTGTTGTTAGGTCATCTGTGATTGTTCGTTTGATGGATTCTACAAGAGGAAGCAAGGGAAATGAAAAAATAAAATTGATTTTGACCTGGCCAATCCTGCATACATAATATATTCATGATAAAAAAACTGCCAGATAAAAAGCTAACAAGCGGAATGGAGCCACATGTGGCTTTTTTCATCTTCGTAGAAATTGTGAGTCATTGTGGAATAAGCAGGTATAAATAGTATATACATAAATGATGTGAAAATCAAGCTGTTCTTAAAATCAAAATCAGACATCTGACTCAAGTTCACAAACAAAATGTGTTAAGAAGGACTCGTGCCTCTATCCAACCCTTATTAAAATTTATCTCTGCAGTGATTTAAAACGGTGGATAACCGGTGGATAAAGACATTCGCTTGTACACAATCCTTTTTGTAGATGGTCAGGCAGTTCTAGCAGAAGGTGACATACATGATAAACCAACTCTTAGAAAAGTCTACTATGGAATAGGATACTATGTGACGTTTAGTCCAAAATAAATTTAAAAACGAATATCATTTTTGCGTATATTACATATATTTAATAAGACTAACGTGGGGTTTTTAAATATTTAGGGCCCATCAGCTGTTCTGATGAGCCCTATTAGGGCGAAATACGTATAAGCAGATACACGGACGCTTTACACGTGGAATCAAATATTGACTGTCTTTTTCTTTTTATTACGACATACTCTGTACGCGTACAAGAAATCAATTCGCTAAGGATTTTTGCTTAGTTGAGGAGATATGTCTTGGAATGCAAATTTTAGATTCTCCATGTCTCTAATAACATCTTTATCAACGTCTGTTTTGCCTTGCAATTCTTAGAAGGCACAGATTAAAGCAAAAATCTGAATTTGGTTTTGAAAATAAGTTTACGGATTTTAATATCAGATGTCGCTATTTGCGTCTATAGAAAACCATGTTAGAATTGCTTCCTAAAACAGAGAAGATTTATTTTCACGTTCAGAACGACCGTGAATAGCTATTCTGATGAACCCTATTGGGGCAAAATACGTATACGCAGATACACGGGCGCTTTACAGGTTTTACAGGCTTTACAAGAAATCAAATCTTGACTGTCTTTTTCTTTTTAATAATATTAATATATATGTTATATATATGTTGTTATGATGTGTTGTTTCTGTATGAGCTATGAGTAAATTTGAATGATATATGTAAGTATAGGGTTTTTATCGCGGTTCTCAAATAATTAGTTTGTAAGTACTTTTTTAAATTATCCTTATTATAACTATTATGAAACAAACCTATCTATCTAATATAAGCAATATCAATTTAAAACAATCTATCTAAAATTTGAAATTCTTACAATTATTAAATTATTAACAAAATTTGGTACCTTCTTTCACTGAACGCCTAAAGTTTTTCTAAAATTAAAGTTATTATTACCACTCGATATTTTCTTCCTCAGCCTTGGTGATCCAACAATTTTAATATGTTTCTTCTTAACTATCTCCACTCACCATATAAATATATAAATTTATATCCTTGTAATTTCC
The DNA here is from genome assembly GCA_918026665.1 of Diabrotica balteata. Classification (NCBI taxonomy): domain Eukaryota; kingdom Metazoa; phylum Arthropoda; class Insecta; order Coleoptera; family Chrysomelidae; genus Diabrotica; species Diabrotica balteata. The sequence goes on from OU898277.1 coordinate 47,260,166, forward strand.
ATATAATGTACTTTCAAATATACTGGATCTTGTGGTTGTATTATTGAATGCTTACTTCAATGAATTAACTTCATACTATCACTATATTACTGTAGTAATAATTAATCTTAACTGTATTATACTTAATCATTCATTTAACTTAATCAATCCCTTCTTCTAGCTAATAATCTCTTCATTACCTCATAAATTCTTGTTAATTATTCTTTGTAATTAATAATCACATGTAATTGACTTAATAATCCTTGAATTGTTATAACTAACTCCTCAATAATAATCTTGTAACTGATTTAATTTCTTCTAACTAACTCACTTAACTCAATTAATAATCTTCTTGTAACTAAATTCTTGAATTATAACTTTACTGACTCACTTTACTAACTGATTAATCAACTGTAACTAACTAATTAACTGACTTCTAACTGATAACTGAACATACTGACTGATAACTAAACTGAACTGAACTCCTCCTCCAAATTACTTGGCTTTTTATATCTTTTTCATTGTTTCCAGAATAATCTAGCAATAAATAATGTTCGAATCATTCTATTTGTTCTATCTGAACATTCTGGAATTGTTTTTTGTCTGTGATGTATTATGCACATAGTCCCATTGACATTTCTAGAACTTTCTATTTACAATTTACTTGACTTTAGGCTCTCCAGATCAGAACTACACTATTATATGTAACTTAAACATTTATATGAAATATATTTTTACTATTCTACATATGTAATTTTATTTTAAATTAAAATTCTCAAAATAAATAACTTTTGACTGTGACACTACAGTGTATAATTGGTTGCATAAGCACATGGCTGACTTAAACATATCTAATATTAAATAAAATAAAAAAAAACTTCTTAAACTTAATTCTTATGCTAAATTCTTAAAAATACCCTCATATAATTATTTTTTAATAATATTATCTAGTATATAACTTATAAATTATGTCTTTTTTTTACTATTCAAATAAATATATTAATTAACATTGTATATCTGGTTGTATATATTTCTATGTTAATTTATTGTATTTCTGTTCTCATTATAATATATATATATATATATATATATATATATATATATATATATTAATGTATATAATATTAATATATATGTTATATATATATATATATATATATATATATATATATATATATATATATATAATATTAAATATATATACAAAAGGAACATTTTTATTCTCAAAAGAGGAAGAGAGAGAAAATATATCTTCTGTCTCGCTCTTTTTGTTGAGAAAAAACCAACTTTTTGTTGAGAATTATGAGTAGAACTTAAAATATTATATTAATATATTAAAATAAAAAGCTTTTTAGAGAAACATGTAACCCGTGAAGCATTGATCAATGAGCTGCAGGTTAAAGAAATTTTTTCTATAAGTAAAGGTTCATTGAATACAATCTTAGACGATGAGAGATTTATAAAAGATATTCATCAAAAAGCTTTAATTGAAAGAACTCATATACAACATAGCTTAACTCGTACAACGAGCGTAACCTATAAAAGATTTACAGATTTCAGCAAGAGATTTGGTACTGCTTTGATGAATTGAGATTGATAAACAGTAACAAACAGTAAAGGGTGCAAAATTAGTCACATTTCGTACAGCTTAAAAAGACAGAAAACGACAGACGTTTTCGATTAAGGTTAACAAAATAGGTGGCGCTTTTTGCAGCATTATACTAAAATAGTGGAAATAGTATGATACATCCGCTGGCTTTCCGTGTATGAGTTTGCATTTACCCGACTGTCTGAAGTCGTAGGGCATACAGAAATAACGTTATAACAGTCTATTGGTACCAGTTCATACACGGAAAATTAGCAGCTCTGATTGAAATCTGTAAATCTTTTACACACAGACACACACACTCACACACACACACACACACACACACACACATATATATATATATATATATATATATATATATATATATATATATATATATATATAGTTTGAGTTTAGTTCTTGAACCTTAGATTTAGTTTTTTACCTTGAGATTACCTTGATTTTACTTTTAGTGACTTAGTGGGTATGTCCTATGTTTTAAAATTATTTTAATTGTGACGTCTAATTGTTAACACCAAATCTTTACATGCTTGTCAATATATATTCTTGAAAAAGGCATGGATTTCCTGCCGAAACGTCGGAAAAAATATATATAAAAATGTCTTAGTATCAAACTAAATTTTTTTTATGAATCTAAGCCCAAGAGAATCCACTAATATATATATATATATATATATATATATATATATATATATATATATATATATATAGAGTTTGTATAACGACGCTAAGAATACAATTCTTTGGAGGGTAACTTTCGGGAAAGCGTCAAAACAAGGATCAGCTAGAGATGGTATAAGCCAGTTTGGTGTAGAACTTTATTCTAAATGTGAAATTTTCGGTGATATGTTGTCACCTTCATCAGCACCTAAATGGAAAACCTATTTTAGTACAAGTGGTGGAAATTAACATTTAAAACCTACATTGAAAATGTTCAGTTGGTCCTAGAGGTGAAGAACACTGTCACAAACATGTTAAAAATATTAAAAAATACATTTAAAATTTTGAATAAAAACATTACAAAGTGTGTACAGAGTGTGTATTCAAAATTTTAAATGTATTTTTTAATATTTTTAACATGTTTGTGACAGTGTTCTAGTGTTCTTCACCTCTAGGACCAACTGAACATTTTCAATGTAGGTTTTAAATGTTAATTTCCACCACTTGTACTAAAATAGGTTTTCCATTTAGGTGCTGATGAAGGTGACAACATATCACCGAAAATTTCACATTTAGAATAAAGTTCTACACCAAACTGGCTTGTACCATCTCTAGCTGATCCTTGTTTTGACGCTTTCCCGAAAGTTACCCTCCAAAGAATTATATATAAATATATATATATATATATATATATATATATATATATATATATATATATCCACGAATCCACTTTAATAATGGCTTTTAATTCTTAACCACAGTAAATAAGAAAAGTTAAAGAACGTGGAGTGCTACATAGAGGTAATAAAAATCGATATTTAAAATATAATTAAAAAAAACTAGAATATAGTAAGGCTAGTTATTTATATAAAGTTTGAGTGATATAAAAAAATAAATAAAACTTACAAGCTACGTCTAGAACATTAGGCGAAAGCCTTCCCATACCCTCATGTCCTCCCGTCACAGAATTAATTCCCCATTGTGGCTGAAAGTGCAGTTCATTTACTTAAAGCCAGTATATCGCCGTTTAATCAGACCTTATCCTGGAATCCACAATCCGCTGGGCTGTACATTCTTAATGTCAATTATATGCCACTATTAAATCCTCTGCTGTCTCAGATAGTACCCGCGATACACTACTATTTTACTTTGGAGATGGTCTCTTGCCCTGAATTAACCTTGGCAGCAAAATAAAATACCTGCGTTTGCTTTTTTTAACCAACGAGTGACAGCTAAATGCGACTGTCTTAACGTCAAGGGAAGGAATCTGCACACCATACATAGGCGGAGATATACAGAACGGCTCAGTAAATTTCACTGCAAGATTCAATACTTACGGTTTCAATTGTTCTTTCATTCAAAAAATGGTTTAAGACCGAGAGTACAACAAGAGTAGTTAAACCAATAATGCAACTTTGCATTTTTTATTTTAAAAAAGACAAACAGGAATTGTTACCTACCTTATGATATAAAACTATTTCTATTATTAATTGTTAAATCATTGATCTGTTTCACTGCGTGGCAAATAATTTAAAATGAACAGCATGTAATCAAAACCAACATGTGTTTGAACCAAGATTAAATTAGGAAACCAAATCTTTTATCGCTTTATAAACCACGGTAAAGAAAAAACTGAAATAGGGTTATTCACTTTCCCTAACTTCACTTAAAATTTACATAGAGGTATAACAGTTCTGGATTAAGAAATATTTAAATACTCTTCTATAACAATTCGATGTACACTCTGTGGTTGTAGGTTATTGGATACTTTTGCTCAAACCTAATATAACATATGTCATAGAAAATTATCGAAGAATATAATTTACGGAGCCCAGAAGTAAATTGGCAACATTGTTCTTGGAGTCTGACAAATTGGAGTCTGACACCCCGTAAGCCCTGAAGAATACATCAGAGATGCAGTTCAACCCGGAAGCCTGGCCAGTTTGATATTTGGTGGTAAAGGCCTTGATTCAAGTACTATCATTAATTGTTGTCACTCTTCACTCCTTATAACTTGATATAACTTGATTTATCTACATTAAGGGTAAGTTTATGATAATTTAACCATCCTTTTGCGATGTGTAAGTCAATTTCAATATTATTTTTTGCCTTGTTGGGGTTTTTGCTAAAGTATACGATGCAGGTATACTCGGCATACATTTGTGGGGTACCTCTTAAGGGCAATGTTGAAATTAAATAAGCATAAATAAGAAACAGCGTTGGACCAAGTGTATTAACAGTCGGAGATGCCGTACTTTACAGACTAGAGAATCTCATGTATCTTGGCAGTAATATCAATGTCAGCTGGGATCTAACCGTAAATTAAAAGCCGTATAGAGCAAGCTAGAGCCACTTTTGCAAAAATAAGGAACGTACTTTGCAGCCACGATCCTAGCATTGACCTTCGCGTTCGAATGATACACTGCTATATTTCTCGAGTGCTACTGTATGGAGTGCAAGCATGAACACTAAGTGTGGTGATCCTTAAACGCTTGGATACCTTTGAAATGTAGTTGTATAGACTAATAATAAGAATACGCTGGGTCGACATAGTTAGAAATGAAGAGGCCCTTCGACGCCTGAACCAAACAACACCACTGGGCAATATTATAAAAAAGACGCAATCTGGAATACTTCGGTCACATTATGAGACACCCTGAAAAATATGAATTACATCTGATCAATCAGGGAAAGATACAAGGTAAACGTGGTAGAAAACGACAAAGTGTAATGGGTCGATAATTCCTAGACATTGAGGAGCCACCTCCTTTATATAGTGGAAACACTTTTGTCATTTTTAGGGCACTAGAAACACTTCCTGTGGTGAATGTTAACTTTACTAAAGTACTTAAAATAGTTGATATCCCACTCTTGAACTCTTTAAGAGTATCAACTGATAACTTGTTTAATTAACACGCAGTTAAAAAATTCAATTTATTTATTATATCTTTAATTTGATCCTTTGTTGTAAAACTTCAAGAGAAAATGTTGTTAGTTAATTGGCGGTTCTGCTGGAACATATCCAGATGTTTAAATGGCCTGAGCAAGTTATAAACCAACCGTAGTAAAGTAGTTATTGAGCTTGTTAGAAATGAGATTAGGATCATCAATAACTAAATTGTCTGTTATAAGTTTGGAATTAGTTGTTGGTTTTTTTTGTTAGCTTCTTATTTTGAATTATGGTGTTTATTATACTCACAAAATTTTTTTGGATAATTTTCAGCTGCTTTTACCTCCATTTGATAAAATTTTCTTTTTCTCTGTTCACTGTCTTCTGCGAGCGACTTCTGAGATATTTTATAAAGTTGAAGTAAATAGTTACTATTGGGTATATTTTTAGACCGTTTGTAGTGATAGTTTCTTTCTTGTAATTATTTTAGTATGTCAACATTAACCAGGGTGCACTATTTTTTCAAAAACGTTTTTTATAGTTTAGCTTGTTTATTTCTTCTTCTTTGAGTGCCTCTCCTATCGGAGATTTAATATCATTATGGAGATTCTAATTTTGTTTCCTGCTGTTTTGAATAATTCGTTAGGGGTACAGTCAAACCACTCTCTTAAATTTCTCATCCAGGACATTCTTCTACGGCCTGGATTTCTGCGTCCTTGGATTTTTCCTTGCATTGTATTTTGTATGAATGTGTACTTTTTACCTCTTACCGGGTGGAATAAGTATTCCAGTTTTCTCTTTTTTATATTCATAATAACTTCTGGATCGTTATTTATTCTGCGTATTACCTCTTCATTTGTAATTTTATCCACCCAACTTATCTTTAGTATACGGCGGTAGCACCACATATCAAAGCTTTCAAGATTTTTAATATTCCTCTGTTTAAGAGTCCATTCCTCAACACCGTAAAGCAAAGTACTGAATATACAGCATTTTAACATTCTAGGTCGTAGATGAATACTAATATCACGATTACAAAATATTTTTTTTTATTTTTATAAAGGTAGACCTGGCAATTTCAATACGTCTTTTTATCTCGTGATTTTGGTCACCTGTTTCATTGATGAGGGTTTCCAAGTATTTGTCTTTGCTTACTTTTTCAAGTTTGGTACCGTTTATTGCGATACTAGTGTCATGTATTGTATACTTACTGAAGGTCATATATTTGGTTTTTTTGACGTGCATCCTTATGCCGTAGCTATTACATATCTCATTCATACTTTTCACTAGATGTTGTAGATCTTCCACTTTTCTTCCATTATCACAGTATCGTCAGCATTTCGAATGTTACTGATAACTTCTCCATTGACTGTTATCCCTTCATATGCATGTGAGAGAGATTTTTGGCATATTTGTTCGCTGTAGATATTAAACAAAAGCGGTGATAATATACAACCCTGTCGTACTCCTCTACGTATTTCTATTTCGTCCGATGTTTGGTCTTCTATTTTTATATAAGCTCGCTGATTCCAGTACAGATTTAATATTATTTGTATGTCTCTGGTGTCGATGTACTTATCTTCCAGGATTTCTTTGAGTTGATTATAGCGTACTTTGTCAAAGGTCTTTTCAAAGTCTATAAAGCAGGCATGCACCTCTTGGTTAACATCTAGACATCTCTGTGTTAGTAACATTTAAGGCAAAGAGAGCTTCTCTTGTACCTAATCCTTTTCTGAATCGCATCTGTGTATCGTTAATATCGATATCTAACTTTTGATATATTCGGTTGTGGATGACTCTAAGAAATATTTTAAGCAGGTGACTCATCAAAGAGATTGTTCAATGATCTAAACATTGCATTGATTTAGTTTTCTTCGGTATGGTGACAAACGTAGACAACAACCATTCTTGAGGTATTACACCAGTACTGTATATTATATTGAGTAGATATAATATTATGGTTACGGATTTATAATTCAAAAGCTTCAACAGTTCTGTAGAAATTTCATCAGGTTTATTTGCTTTTCCATTTTTAGCGTTTCTTATTGCGTATTCTACTTCTTCTTTCAATATATCTGGCCCAGTTGCATTGATTATCTGAGTTAAGTGGTTTTTATCGTCTTCAAATAATTCATTCAGGTATTCTGTCCATTTTTTTATTTTACTCTCGAGATCTACAATAAGATTTCCATCTTTTTTTTAAGTTTATTTATTTGGCATTTCTTTATGCTTCCTGTTATCTCTTTTACTTTTTTGTGCATATTGAACGCATCGTACTTTTTCTCATAGGTTTCCATTTCTTCACACTGTTCTTTAATCCACTCCTCTTTGGCTTCTATTATTCTGTTTTTTATGTGTTTATTTATTTCTTTGTATTTGTCTGGGTAATTCTTCATCTTGCTTCTTTGTTCCATCAAGTCTAGTATATCTTGTGTTATCCACCCCTTATTCTTTGTTGTTGTTTTTATAAGATGTTTATTTCCTTCTGTATATCCAGAAGGATATACAGAAGGATACTAAAAATATCTTATGTTGTGGACCATGTCACCAACGTTGAGGTCCTACAGCGCATGACAAAAGAAAAAGAAGTGCTTAATTTAATTAAACAACGTAAGCTTGAGTACCTCGGCCACGTGATGCGGAACGAAGAAAAATATCGAATTCTTCAACTCGTTATGCAGGGTAAAGTATTTGGCAGAAGAGGACCGGGGCGCCGTCGTATCTCGTGGTTGAAAAATCTCCGACAATGGTTTGGGATGACCTCATCGGAGCTGTTTTGCAGAGCAGTCAACAAAACCATGATAGCCTTGATGAGCGCCAACATCCGGACCGGATAAGGCACTAAAGAAGAAGAAGTTTATTTCCTGCTGTTTGTATAGCTGTATTTTTTACTTAAATTTTTGGTTAACGTTATTTGTATCGTTAATTTGTTGGTGCACTAACGAAGGTTTTCATTTATTTCTTCTCCTGTTTCTTGTCGTATATTTTTGTTTCTAAGTTTATTTAATTCTAGTACCTTTCTGTGTGGTCTTCTAATCTTTTTTGGTCTCGCCTCTATTACAGTAACTACCACAGTAAGGTTTATTTAGAAGGTTCTAATTATTTTATCATATAAAATGTTGTTTTACTATTGATTTTGTTGTAACTATTACTGTTAACGTTATGTCAGTTGCTTCCATACAGTCCTTGTAGACACACCGTCTCAGGACTAGCAACTTCAACGTGGAGTCATATGTCTCCATGTTACCTTATCCAACGGTAACTTTAACATCTTATCATATTATAAGAAATACTGTATACCAAATGTAACTAATTATTTGTTAACGGGTTTTTACCCATATATTTAGTTGCTACATTTATGTACTCCTAGACACTGATGATTGAATATGGATTCCGAAAACGTTTTATTTAATTATCCCGTTAAGGTTTTTAAAAATATACCTTTTATAATGGTTTTTTAATTAAAATTTTATTTTTTAGTTTTGCAGGCTAGATTAAACAAATTTCTGCCATCTTGTGTAAAAGGCTTATTGACATATACTTGTTTTCATTATTTTATTTTTTATTTCTTAGGTTGCAAATTTTGCAACTATGACAGGCTTCTTTCTATGTTCTTTCTCGTACTTTCTTTAATGTACATTTTGTAAAATTGTTTATTATCTATTACTTGAATATTACACTGTAGCAGATCGTTAGCAATCTTGAAAACTACATAATTAGCACTAACCTTTTCCTTTAATTGTGTATCTACCAATAAATTAAATATTTATGAGATTCTGTCACACTCTAAATAATTTATTTTTTATTTAAGTACCTTGACTTCATTCATCATTTTTTAATCCTTTCTTTTCAGCCAGGAAACTTCGATTTTCAGAAATTAGTTAATCTAATTTTTGAATATATGGGTACACAATTAAAAAAAAGGGAGTCCTGATTCTATAGTTTTGGAGATTGCTAACGATCTGCTCTTTATTATTTATTATCATTTTGTTGTGTTTCAGTTGTTCATTGTTTGTTTTGTAACGAAAGTATTTTGCCTACCACAGGGGGCATTTATATAAGGGGTAGAAAATTGGGGGAAGAAACTAAGGGGGTGGAGATAAGGCAAACAAAATAATCGCTACTTATGCGAACGGCACTCAGGGTTTCGTAGGAGAGCTGGGGTCGTGGATAAGTAAAAGATAAGGGCATTGGAATGGGGCAACTACAAAAAAATGAAATAAAGGACTCTTGGGATAAACAAAATAAAAATAAACAAGAAACACCTCAAGGAATTTAATATAGGGCGCCACTTGAGGTGCCTAATTATGCCTATTACAACCACTAGTTGTAACTAGGGAAATAATTAGAAAACAAAATCAAAACCTAAAAAAAATATCTTTTTCAAATAAACTCAAAAAGGGTTAGCTCAAAAAAAAAATAAATAAAATGTTAAGACAACAAAATTTAACATTTATTTATGTGTCACCACAAACAGTTACATGGAGAAATACAAAATTCCAAAACTTACATGTGTCATCCATTAACAAACTCCATTGCTACAAAACTTACAAAATTGCATGGAGGTTAATCTTTAAAAAAAAACAAAACAAACCAACATCAAAAAAATAATAAAACGAGCTGTCATAAATTAACATTAAATTTCAAAAAAAAAAACTAGACACATAAATTGACAGCTCAACTCAAAACCAAAAATTTACAATTTTAAATGTCAACGAAAGCAATTATTATTTTATAAAAAAAATGTCTGTCTTTAGTTTAAAATTTGAACAAAATGTTACCTTAATTCACATGATCACACTTAAGTTTCTGAAACCATAACTGGAACCTGGAACTGAGGGCTCCACTCTCTCTGCATCACGAAAACCTCCATCTCCAAACTGCCAAAAGCCTTGGATAAAAGCGGGAACAAAAAAAAATAAAACGAGGATGTCCTCCAATCCTCACTCAAAACATTAATAATTGAAGCATTTACTGCCACAAAACCAATAACAAACTGCCACATATTCTTCATAACAAAAGACGAAAACAGAACACTTTACAAATTCGACGTGAATTTGGACAAGAACCACTCTTGAAAGCTGCTCCAACGAGAGTGAAGAAATTCTATTAAAATTGAACGCATACATACAAACGCTGACATAACAAGACACCATGAAACGACGTACATATCCTTTTGCGACGCATTAAAATTGCGGCTTTTAATAAAACAAGAATTTGCCGAGGAAGTTAAAATAAATAAACAACTCTAAAATGATTTATTTCAACTTGGCCGACCTAAGAAAAAAATGAAAAGATATTTGCGTTTAAATACGTACGAAATATTTTTAGATCTATCAAAAATATATAAGGTAATTTTAATATTTCGTATACGAGGGGAATTCAATATACTTAAAAGAATCAATGAAATTGAAAATGCTACAGTTTTATATAGTTTTAGCTTGTAGTTTTTAGTGTAAATAAGACTAACATACTGGGGCCTGACGTTGAGACAAATATTGAAAACCTTGAAACCGGTAGCCTAAAATTTACCATGATTGAATAATAAAAACGGCTTAAGATTGTAAATATTGACTCATTTACTATATACTGGTACATATTATGGACTCACATTGACAAACTTTTCATCATTTGAAAAAGATATGGTAAATAAAAGTACTAATAATCACAATCATGTGCAAAAATACTGTGTCAAATCAGGTTTTTCAATAATATTAATCGACAATTAATAGCATAATAATTTGATATATCGTTCTTTTTGTCGGTGGGTCATTGTTCATTATCCCCTTTTACAAAGCTGTATTTATTAAAAGTAACTTTTAGTACCAACAGAAAAAGTGTCATTTATGCAAGATAATTATAAAAACATTAAAGTAAATAATTATTTAACACATTATCCAACCGTAATACTTTTTAATTGACTAATTATTTGCAAAGTACCGTATCGAAAGCCGAAATGTATATTCCCGTAATTATCTACCCTGGGATTTAAAATATACCTACAATTTAGTGTAAAGCAAAACAAATTGGCCTTAATAGCCATTTAAAATATTTGAGTGTCGACCGATTGTGACTTTTTGCAGCCATTGCGACGTCTCAAAATGGGATGTATGTGGTTTCTTTCCCAAGCCTACCAAAAAGAAACTGTTGAGGACAACTTTGGTTATTCAGTGATTCCATTCAGCGACGGCGGGTCAATTCGTTTGGTTTCTTCGTCAAAGGAAATAATTTTAAAGATAAACTTAAAAGAAAAGGTATTAGAGGACTGTTATGAATTGTTTAGAGGAATTTAATATTTAAAGCATGTAAGGGGTATTTACTACCACATTTTTTTAGTAAGGATTAATGTGGCTTAATGAATTTATACAACTGTATAAATTCATTAAGCCACTTATCTATGTCAACAATAAAAACTAGTTTTTTGTTTTTTTTTTATTCTAAAAATAAATAATTAAATTAAATTAAATTTTAAAGTTAGTTATAATTTATTACAATATGAAATGAAGCCGAAAAATTATTTGAAATACGAAAATTTACTGTGAAAAACTAGATAAAAACTTTTAACCGACGACTGTCTTGAAAATACTTGCTATTTAAAATGAGATTTTCTTAATTGAAAAATGTTTATAAACAAAAAAGATATTGCAAATTAAACCCGAAAGTAAGAATGTTTTTCAATTAAAAAATTTTATTAAAAAAGTTCTGTATAAAAGGTATAATAATAAAAACCCTACCGGGATACATTATAGACCTTTTTCGGAATTAATATTCCATCATCAGTGCTATCCTAAAAATATAAGCACTTTAATTAGCAAGGTTATTACAAATAGTGTGGTTAATATTTACCGAATGTAAATGTTTGAATATTGTTCTGAAGCTATTTTCTTGTGGTATTTTAAATTAATTACTATTTAACTGGGAATAAGCCACAATTAAAGATAAAAATACGTTTATTGACGTTTCAATTTCCACTTCGGAAATCCGAAGTGGAAATCGGTCCATTGTGATGGACATCCTGTACTAGAAGGGTGGGGGTAGTTAAATTCTTTTTATGTAAAAAAAATAATCTCTAGTGTAACATTACTTTGTATACCAAAAATTAGAATTTTTTAATCACTCTAAAGGGAATAGTGAAAGGGTATAGAAAAGGCCCTGCATGCTAAAGAGCACATTTGTTACATAAGTTAATAAACATAAGGTGGATTAAAGATAATAAAATATTATTGTGTATTGTGTATTGACATAATATGTAAAACGAACAAAAATTGATGGGTTAAGGGTGGCTCTGTTTGGCTGAAGTTATAATATGTGATGTTTTAATGTTAATATAAGAAGAGACAGAGACAGAGAAGAGACATCTCTTTTATATAGGACAGACGTATCATTACGTAATTTGACGTTATATCAGTATCACTTATTATCATCCAATGTTATTATCTAAAATCTTTCTTAGACACAAAGTACTTAATGAAACAAAATTCAAAAATTTGTGATACTAGAAGACTTCTTATAAATAAAAGCTATTACCCTAGATGTCAGGTGGTGTTGAGTATGCACTTTTTAAAATACATCAAGGTAGTCTAGAAGCCAGGGGATGTTAAGTACGCACTTTTATGTCCTCTCTTTATGTCCAGATAATTTGTTAATAACAATTTAATTGTTTATATGAGTGTAACTCGTAAACTATTAGAGATATTTAATTTTACCAGAATGAAAATTGTTTGTTTCGAAAAAATTAACAAAACGGAGTTTAGTAAACTTAAATCCGATTTTAAGAACCGGAGTTCGAACCAAATTTCGTGAAAAACAACTGCAAAGTAGGTATTCGATGGGGCTTTTAGAAGTATAACTCCGCTTTAATATGTGCGATTAACTTCTAAAACCCCCTTGTTTTAAAGGTAATTCTTTCAGCTTTAAAAGTAACTTTGCCAAATTACTTATTAATAATAAAAAAGTTTTTACTATTAAACATTAAAAAGAGACTACGAAAAAGCTTTCGATAAAGTAAGTCATGAAAAACTAATATCAATATTTATGAGCAAGCGCATTGACAGTAAAATTATAAATATAGTGCAAACATTATATTGGAACTAAAGTGCCATAGTTAAACTTGATTGGCAACACTTAGAAGAAATGACGATCTGTAGAGGAGTTAGACAAGGATATGTTTTATCGCCACTTTTGTTTAACTTATATTCTGAAGAAATTTTCCAAAACACGCTCAATAATATCAAAGCAGGAATTACCGTTAACAAAAAACGAATTAAGAACTACGATATGCAGACCACACTGTGATCATAGCAATGAGTATAGAATATCTATAACATCTTACCGAAAGCTTAAGTATGAATAGTGCTGAGATAGGAATTACTATAAACGCTAAAAAAATGAAGTACAGAAAAAATGCAGTTTAAAAAGAATCGAGGCTTTCGAACTCTAATTATACCGCAGAGTATTAAAAATATCATGGGATGATAGAATTACAAATAAAGAAGTACTGGAGAGGGTTGGTAAAGAAACAGAAATAATCACCACTATACAAACCAGAAAATTGGAATACCTAGGACACGTGATGAGGGTACCAAAATATGAAAATTTGAGACTCATAATACAGGGAAAGATTCAAGGAAGATCTGTTGGCCGAAGGCAGAACTCATGGTTTAAGACTCTACGTGATTGTTATCAGTGCAGATCGATTGATTTGTTTAGAGCGGCAAGTTCAAAAATAAAAATAGCCATTATGACTACCAACCTCCGTAGGGAGACGGCACTCTAGAAGAAGAATTGTATGTTATTATCCATTTGATCTACACCACCCATGTAGGTGAAATACATTTTATGGCATGTGGCTGTGGTACTTCTACTTTCATTTTATCTTTGAGAGAAAAAAAGAATATAGACGCTAAGCGTCTATATTCTTTGCTAATACTGCAAATTTAGGTATTAGTAGGGAAGCCAGGAGCAAAATGTGTAATAAATAAATTTAATTTTTATTACATAGAATTTTTGACTGACATAGAACATGTGTTTTGACAATCGAACACATTATTGTTAGTGTCTTCGTTAAAAAACCAAGTTGCTGCCATTATGTTGGCCTTCGAAGAAAAGATATGGAAAGAGATGGAAAAGAAGCTGAAGGAAACAGGGACAACAGAGAGAGGAAACAATCCAATTACAGCAGAGACAAAAGAAGACGAGACGAAATGTAAGTTGAAAACACGGCCGAAACTTAAAGGAAGTGGAGGTTCTGTTCATGTCAAAGTCCCAACTTTCGACGGCAAATCGTCATGGAATAACTACATGAAACAGTTCGAATCAGCTGCAAGAGCGAATGGATGGTCTAAAAAAGAATAGACTGTAAACCTGACTATCGCTCTTCGAGGAGATACTTTAGATGTGCTCCAGATCATAGCCGTAGAGGAGACAGATGATTTCGAACAACTTAAGAAGAGGTTAAATATTCGATATGGCCACGAACACTGGGAGCATGTATATCAGTCGCAGCTTAGAAATCGAAGACAAAAGAAAGATGAGGTTCTTCAAGAATATGAGGTAGATATTGCCAGATTAGTACAATATGCTTATCCAACAGCTCCAGAAGACATGATGGGAAAAGTGGCCGTTCAAACGTTTATTGATTGTCTTCGTGATCATGAAATGCAGAGAACACTACGATTAGCTCGTCACAAGACGCTGGTTGATGTCTTATCCGCCGTCCTCAAATGCAAGTCAGCTACGCAGGCTTCTGGCGGGTACAGTAAAGTTAGGACTGTAAAAGAGAAAGGAGATGAAGATAAACTTGACCAGCTCGTTAATATGATTAAAAGCATGACATACAAAAAAAGGAAGACCATAAGATGCTGGAATTGTGGCTAAATAGGACACGTACGAAGTTCCTGTAAGCATCCTAGGTACGATGCAAATCAAGAAACTCACCATCAAGAAAACTAGAATGGGTCGGTCTTCCAAAGACCCTCTCATACTAATAGCTTCTTTGAAATGTCGTGAAGATAGTGTATATGTAGATGGAGAAATAAATGGTAAAAAGCATACGTTGTTGGTGGATACCGGTGCGACCAGAACCATTATACGCCCGGCAATTATAAACAGCCGTAAGAAACTGTTACTAACGAGGTTGCGACTGCGGACCGCTACAGGTGAAAATGCCAACATTCATGGAGAAATCCAGGTACAATTAGAAATTAGAGCAGAAAAGTTAGTCCATACTGTTATAGTTGCTGACATCGAAGAGGATGTTATATTAGGAATGGACGTAATGAATACGCATGGATTCCAATTGGATTTTAAGAATAAGGTAATTAAAGTTGGTAACGAGGAGGTATTTATCCATCCACATGATCACAACACTATGCAAGCAGCCATTAAAGAAGATACAGCCGTGCCTGCGAGAAGTGAAACGATCATAGTAGCGCGGCTACAGGGAATTGTGGACGCAGGGACACCTGTTATTATGGAGCCTTGGAACCATGACGACGAGGTTGGCCGAGTAATCATACTTGGAAAGGAATTGGAATAGCTGTCGCTACGGTTTTCGAGCAGTTCGAACAAAAAGAGGTGGACGGCATGGTCCGGTTTTTCGTGTAGGTAATTAGTATTTGGTTTTATATTAATATATTGTGGAATGGTACTCACAGTAATTATTCACTGTATCTGCACTTTTTACACAAAATTTTTACAAAAACTGCTGAATATTAATATATAAAACAATCATGCAAAATTTCTTTGCAAAATATAAATATAATCAGCAGAGTAATCGTGAAAATCAATACGAGCACAGAATTTGCCGTGTGTCGTCAACCAACTAGCAGGTTGTACTGAAATACTTGCCAATACCAGAAATTAACAAATATGTATTTACTAAATAGTTAAAAATGCCAATAAATATTTTTGTCAATAATCTGATAATCAAAGTAGATTGCAGATTTTGAAACAAAAAACTCAAATGAACAATAAATTAATTTATTCATCTCTTAAAATGTCTCAAAAATTAGTGAATGAAATATATAAAATATGAGCTATAATCTCGTAAAAAAACGTAAAGCTTTTCGTTACTGCCTCAAATATGACACATAAAAGAATATTTTAATAATGAAACTAAATATTATGAATGCATCCAAAATTTTTAACTAAATTAGGCCAAAATAAAGTAAAATATATATTCATAACAACTCACATTAAAATTACAATGCCTCTGAAGGGAACATCTGATACAACCAATACAGATGTGTTTTCGTTGTATTTTAAAGGGCTGCAAGGTTGGCGCCCTCAAAAAATCCTGTTTCTAGTAAACCAGAATGAAGTTCTGTTAACATCGTCGGCAGAAATTAGATAGTAAAATAGGTCTGAGTAAATAACAGGCAGATATCGAGTACCGATTTTTATTAACTACTGACCTTTTAATTCTAAAAAATCGTCGATAAATTAAATAAAAACTGAATTGCTCATTGATCACTACCAAATTGCAATAGTTAAAAATATGAAAGGTGTTTGTGTAATAAAAATACGAGATAAAGTTACATTTTTAAGGAAATTTATATAAATATTAACAATACTATACAATTTTAATATAGTAGCATTTTGTATTGAATAATTAATATAATAAAGAACAAAGTAGACATTCCGACTACATATAATTAAAATTGACACCGCTATTTACTTTCATTCAGAAAATTATTAGATTGTCACCTGTCGTTGGCACTGATACTATGGTAACTAATTTTAAATAATTTACAATAAACTGTAACATACAAGTAATATTTTGTCATATTTAGCAGTTTGCTAAATTAAAAAATATTTAATATCCGATTTCTTTTTTCTATTTTTTGTTTAACTAAAAAAGATGATTCCACATATATAAACCCAAAATATCCATATATGTATATATATATATATATATATATATATATATATATATATATATATATGTATATATATATATATATATATATATATATGTATGTATATATATATATATATATATATATATATATATATATATATATACTTCATCTAATTTAGATGACGACTTACGTCATTATCTACGTCAGAGATCGAAGTTGACATAGTTGCCAAAATATAAAAAAAGCCTGACTCCATTTTAAATCAAATAGATTACATAATTATTGCAAAAGTATTACCATCTCTTTACAACGACTATTTAAATTTTTACGGGACATTTTTGAAATAAAACACACTAAATTTGTTCTAAAAAGAACAGATTTTATTAAATAGGTAAAAATATAAATCAAGAGATATTTAATTTAAAATTCAAAATAATGAAGTACAAAAAGTGTCAACATAGTCTGCAACTGTCAAATTAGTGTTACCAATTTATGCCAAAATTTTACCTTCGTTCGATTACAGTTACAGTGTGTTCCGAACAAATGCTCTTGATAAAAACGATTTATAATGCATTTATACAAATTAAATAAAACATATTATTGTGTATTCCTTTAAGTTAACATTAATAGAAATTTTTAAATATTATTTCTACGCGTATATAATAAAATATGTCTAGTGGCCGCAATGCCAGTGTACTCGGTAAAGTGATTCTAAAAAGAACATACCTACACCCTAAATATTTTGTGTTGGTATCATGTGACGTCACAGACTATGACGCTGATGACGTGCATCGTTATATAAATTAGATGAAGTATATAATATATATATATATATATATATATATATATATATATATATATATATATATATATATATATATATATATATGTATATATACAGTGCTAGTCAAAAGTCCGTTCCCCCCCTCGTATCTTTTAAACGGTTATTGATATAATAGTGAAATTTGGAGGGAGGTAATAAACAGACGTAGGCTTCTTAACTAGTCATAACAGGTGACGTAATAGTGACAGATGACGTTACAGCGCCACTGTGACAGATAATTTTAAATGGGACCTTATGGCAAGTGATACCTCGTTTGAAAGGCATTGAAAATACCTATTCAGTTATAATAATTTTGTTTGAGTTTAAGCTAATTTAGATAAATAAATTAAATAAATACTAAAATTGTAGCTTCTCATTTAATTGATAAATATTTAATGACCAGTTCTCATAGTAAGTGTTCAAAATGTGCTCCATCTACTTCCTGACAGTAATGCATCCTATTTCTAAACTCTTGCCGTACTCGTTCAAATGTGTCGGGGGAAATTGCCCTACATTCTTCAACAATTCGTTCTTTGAAAATGTCAATATTGTCAGTATTGTCTTTAGATTTTAAGTATCCTTACAGAAAAAAAAAATCCAATGGTGTGAGGTCCGGTGATCGAGCTGGCCATTCTTTCGTACTTCGTCGTCCAATCCATCTACCACGATATTCCTCATCTAGGTAACGTCTTACTGCACCATAATGGTGTGCAGGGGCACCATCTTGTTGAAACGTTATTTCCAAGTTACCGAATTCATCTGGATTATCCTCCAGAATTTTAAGTATTAATGGTTCAATTTGTTCATCTTGTAATTCATTTTGTAATTCATTTTACAGAATTCTAGTCTTCGGTTGGGGTCATCATCTGAAAGTTGGTGCACAATGTTTAATTTCTATGGATGAAATTTGTTTTGAGCCAACACTCAGTGTACTTTGTCTTTTGACTAATTCAATTTTTTTGTCATCACTAATTGTTGGTCGAGTTCTTCCATCTCTAGTGTAAGGAATAGATGTGTGTAAATTCTGCTCCATAATAATTTCAATTTTTGGTTATTGTGAGTCGATAATTTTGCTGATTTTGCGTGCAGTGTGTAATACAAGAATAAAAGTGTTAAGGGTAATTATAGCAAAGACATTGGAAGAGAGGTAAGTGCATAACCTCGATAAATTTAGGAAGGCGAAGGAAATTTTATTTACTCTCAACACAAAAAACTAAAAACAAAACCGGCCCAGGTAATTAACACTATATATCAGTTTTAAAAGCTAGAGGTGGGCGTTGCCACATCAAACCGTTCCAAAGTATCTGACAATTATTTTAATTGAAAATTAATTTATCCAGGAAGAAAACGAGAAAATAAATTACTACAAGCTACTACTTGAGAGAACTATCTTCCTTCGACGCGTTGAGTGGGGAGGTTAGCTCTATCGCGAGTAGTAGCAGCAGAAATATGGATTCAGATGATAATACATCCGATGACAATCGGAAAAGAAATAGAGAAGAAGAGGAACTATTATTTGGTCCCAGTAAAAAAGTACAAAGAAGCCCAATTAAAAGTCACAAAGATGAAAACAAAATAGATCAAATACTAAATATGATAAAAAATTTAACAATAGAGTTACAAGAATTAAAAACTGATATAAAAGAGGTAAAAACGGAACAAAAACAATACAGAGAAGAAATGAGGGAACTCAAAACTGAACTAGCAGAACTAAAACAAGAGAATAGTAAAATCTGGAAAGAAAATGAACAAATCAAAAAGGATCTGAATGAGACAAAAGGACGCCTTGAAAGGCTGGATAGAATAAGAAAAGAAAATAATGTGATAATACAGGGAATGACAATAGAAACTGGAGATAGAAGAGTACTAAAAGAAGTGATAGAAAATTTTATGACAAAAGAGCTAAATATTACTGTAAATATAGATGAAGCAGTGAAACTAGGAGATAAAACATGTTTAGTCAGATTGCCAAACAAAGAAGAAAAAACAAAAATTATGGAAAACAAAAGTAAACTTAAAGAAGTGAAAAAAGAAAAAATATATATAAACAATGAACTAACGACAGAGGAATTACAAATACAGAGGGAAATACGAAGAATAGCAAAAGATGAAATAAAGAAAGGTAAACGTGTCCAAATTAAAGCCAACAAACTTATAATAGATGGTCTAGAAAGGAGATGGAATAGAAACACCAACCAGCTGGAGGACCATCATGGAGGTGGTTCAAAAAACTAGCAAGGGATGAGAGGATACATTATTCGTTGACGGACGAGGCAAAGAAACAGGAAATAACTGCAGATAAACCCGGGCACAACAAAAGTGAAATAAAGAAAAATGGACAAGAAAACAAATATAAAGGACGAAGACAACAGAACAAAAAAATAAAGAGTTGAAAATAAGCACATGGAACATAAGAACTATGCTAGCTCCAGGAAAAATGCTAGAAATAGGAAAGGAACTCAAAAAGTATAAAATAGATATTGCAGCACTGCAAGAATTACGCTGGGAGGGACAGGGACAGATTGACAAACAAGACTTTACAATGTTA
This sequence comes from Diabrotica balteata, assembly GCA_918026665.1. Classification (NCBI taxonomy): domain Eukaryota; kingdom Metazoa; phylum Arthropoda; class Insecta; order Coleoptera; family Chrysomelidae; genus Diabrotica; species Diabrotica balteata. The sequence continues at coordinate 47,280,536 of OU898277.1, forward strand.
TATTCAGGAGGAAAGAAGCAAGGGCAAAAAGGCGTGGGATTCATGATACTTAGTCACCTAAGAGAGAAAATTATAAGTTTCAAGCCAATATGCGAAAGGATGGCCTATGTTAGAGTCAACAGCAAACCATTTAATATATCAGTCTTGAATTTATACGCCCCCACAGAAACAAGCAATGCAGACGAAAAAGAAATCTTTTATGATAAGGTCGAAGAGGAGATAGAAAAAATACCCAAAGAAGATGTCATATTTGTACTGGGAGACCTCAACGCCCAAATTGGAAAAGAGGACTTTTTACAGCAAATTGCAGGAAAGCATACAATACACGAAAACACGAATGACAATGGGCAAAGACTATGTAACCTAGCAACAAGAACAAATTTGTTAATAAGCTCGACAAAATTTGAACACCCTAAAATACATAAGGTAACATGGAGGTCACCGGATCAGAAAACATATAGTCAAATTGATCACATAATGATTAATAAACGAAAACAATCGTCAATAAAAGATGTAAGAACGTTCAGAGGTGCGTGTGCAGATTCAGACCACTACATGGTCACAGCCATTTTAAGACAAAAAGTTAAAATTGAAACAAAACAAAAAAACCAACATAAAAAGTGGAATGTCAATAAATTGAGTAATGAAGAAGTAAGAAAAAAATATGAAGAGGCAGTAACAGTTCAAATAAAAGAGAAATATAAAGTAGAAGATATAAGCACAGAATGGGAGACGATCAAAAAATCAATAGAAGAAGGTGCAAATATGCAGATAGGTAAAAGTCAGGCTAAAACAAGAAACGAATGGTATAACCAAGAATGTAGAGAAATAACAGAAAAAAAAGTGCAAGCCAGAAATAAATGGCTAAGAACAGATAAAGAGGAAGACAGAGAAGAATATGAAAAATTAAGAAGGTATGCTAAGAAAGTGATAAGGCAAAATAAAAGAAGATGGGTAGACAAAAAAATGCAGGAAATAGAGCAGGAAAGAACAAACAGAAATACGAAAAGTTTTTACAAAAAGATTAAAGAACAAAACAAAAAATACAAGGGCAAAACAAACGGAATAAAAAATAGAGAGGGAATAGTGATAATAGAGGACCAAGAATACAAGCAAGTATGGAGAGATTACTACAGAGAGCTCTTGACGGAGGAAACAACAGAAGAAGAAATGCATGACGAGGAGGAAACAGTACACGAAGAAGAAGCAAATGAAGTAGACATCGAAATTTCAAAAGAACCAACATTAGAGGAATTGGATGAAGTAATACAGAGAAGCAAAAATGGAAAAGCCCCAGGTAAAGATGGAATTAATATGGAACTAATAAAATACGGGGGAAGGGAACTAAGAGGAAAAATACTGGCACTATTGAAAAATATATGGAAAGAAGAGAAAATGCCAGGTGACTGGGAGGTAGGACAGATCATAACAGTACATAAAAAGGGAGACCAACAAATCTGTGAAAATTATAGAGGAATAACATTACTAAATACAACATATAAAATATTGACATCAATAATAAAAAAGAGGTTATCAAAGATCACAAAGAAGACAGTAGGACAGTACCAATGTGGATTCACAGAAGGAAGATCTACAATAGATGCAATACACACAATAAAACAAATAATGGAAAAAGCAAACGAGTATAAATTAGAATTGGAAATGTTATTCATAGACTTCAAACAGGCATTTGATTCAATTAAAAGGAACGTATTAATGACAGCACTTAAAAAATTAAAAATTCCACATAAACTCAGAAAATTAATAGAAATGACAATGAGAACTACAAAAATAAGCATAAAGACACAAAGAGGAGAGACAGAGGAATTCAGTATAAATAAAGGGATGAAACAAGGAGATGCCTTATCAACGACGCTATTTAATCTAGCATTAGAATATGTACTGCGAAATATAAATAAAGGAAATCTTAGAACAAGAGGTGGTCAAATAATTGCATATGCAGATGATATTGCTATTATTGCAAAGAACAGAAAAATAATGAAAGAAATGCTTGAAGAAATAAGAGAGAAGGGGGAGGTAATGGGGCTAAGATTAAATCAAGAAAAGACAAAAATATTAAGATTAGGGAAAAAACCAATGAAGGAAAAAATCAAAATAGGAAGTTCCGAGTTTGAAGAAGTAGAATACTTCAAATACCTAGGAGTTACAATAAGTAAATCCGGAGAAAGGAAATCCGAAATAAAAGAAAAAATATTAGCAGCGAATAAAGCTTATTTTGCAAACAAAAGATTACTTAAAAGCAAAACACTGACTAAAAAAAGCAAGATGAGCATTTATAACACCATAATTAGACCAATATTATTATATGCAGGGGAAACAATGACGATGGTTAAAAAAGATGAAGAAGACTTAAGAATTGCAGAGAGAAAGATTATGAGAACCATACTAGGACCAATCAGAACAGAGCAAAATGAATATAGAAGCAGAACAAATGCAGAAATTAAGGAAGAACTTAAGGAAGACATTGTAACTAAAATAAAGCAATGCAGAGTTAGATGGTTAGGTCACATCTGGCGAGCAGGCGATGAGGCAGTGACATACGCAATGATAGAATGGAATCCAGGAGGAAGAAAGAGAAGGGGAAGACCGAGATCAAAGTGGCTGCAAGAAGTTGAAGAAGACCTCCAAAGGGCAGGAGTCAGTGAATGGAGAGGAAGAACTAGAGACAGGAAAAAATGGAGAGATATTGTCAAGAAGATAAGATAAACAAAAAAAAAAGACTGATCCACTTAAGAAATAGGATCTAGAAAGCATTTGCGGTTTAACCCCACATTGGGGTGTATAGCCAATATATATATATATATATATATATATATATATATATATAATATATATATATATATATATATAATTGTTGGTCGATCAGATCGTTTGACATCTTGAACACTACCTGTTTGTTTAAACTTCCGAAGAAGCTTTCTCAAATAAGATCTGGATATAGGGCGATCGGGGTACCTCTCATTAAAAAGACGTTCCGCTGCATGGAAATTATTTTCACATTCACCAATTATCACAGCTGCTATTTTGTCGGCTGCAGTACGTACCATTCTGCCTTTGTAAAAATTTAAACATCTCGTTAAACAATAATTAAACTAAATATTAACTATACTCTGTTTTTTAACCAGGAGTAGTAAACCAAAAAGACAGATTCACACCCCAGAAAGTTACTAGAACAGTCACCAAAATATCGGACAACCTTACACGTCAATTTTAACCCAACTTTGTTTATTTGTGTTTGAATAATAATTTTTTTCAATTTACCTAAAATATATATTTTAATTTATAATTATTACAATAAAAAAAGGACGTTTTTCACATTTGGTCCCATGTATATATATTTAAATATCGGATGATCCAGTTTTATATATCCCTTAAGTCTATGGTATTTAATTATAATTTAGAGAATATTTTGATTCGAAGAGTCAATAATATTACAGATCTAAGTATGGTTTTTCACAGAAGTTTGTCTTTTAATTTGCAAATAGATCTTATATGCAACAAAGCTATGCAAATGTATGTATCAAAAAGTTAGAGAGAGTTCAAAGATTTCTGAAATTCTGTTCTAAACTGTGTAGACCATATTCTTATTCTGGTGTTATCAATTTCTTGAATCTAGTTTTTTTTCTTACCAGATGAGTTAACTTTGACTTTGGTCATTATTTTTAAGCCTAATAATCCAATCTTCTGAATTGCTTCAGCTAATTTGTTTTACATATTCCTTCCCGTTCACTGCTTTAGAATTTACTTTTTCATGTTTCCCATCACAGAATTAATTATGGTTCAAATATAGGTGTGGTCCTACTTTTCATGCATGGTTATCAGTTATCTCATTAGATAGATTTGTTTAACTTATGTATCAATATATTTAGGTTCTATTGAAAGCACTAAAATGCAAAAAGATACTTTGTATAAATAAATGTGTACTTACAATTTCTTTAATGCTCGACATTGCTCGATTCTTATTAAATTTTGACAGTGAATTTGTCCTATTTGTTATCAATAAATAAAATTTACTAAAAAATACTGGATTTCTGTGAGATAATCAACAAATTCAATCTTTTATGTTACGTTCTAACATAATTTTGCAGTTTTCTTGTGATGATCTACAACCAGGAAGAACAAAACCAACTGTATTAATACAATCAAACTAAAACACAACATTACTTTACAAATGTTCTTTTATTGTGATGAAAACAAAATGAAAATGCTTCTTAACAAGTATACACTAAACTTAAAAGATAGTTGCCGTTTTTCTTATGATAATTAAATATAAATAACATAAATTTACAGAAACTTTAAACTATACTTAGTATAAATATCTACACTTCATCTAATTTATATAACGATGCACGTCATCGACGTCATAGTCTGTGGCGTCACATGATACCAACACAAAATATTTAGGGTGTAGGTGTGTTTTTTTTTAGAATCACTTTACCGAGTACACTGACATTACAGCCACTAGACATATTTTATTATATACGCGTAGAAATCATATTTAAAAATTTTTATTAATGTTAACTTGAAGAAATACACAATAATATGTTTTATTTAATTTGTATAAATGCATTATAAAGCGTTTTTATCAAGAACATTTGTTCGGAACACACTGTAACTGTAATCGAACGAAGGTAAAATTTTGGCATAAATTGGTAACACTTATTTGACAGTTGCGGTGTTGACACTTTTTGTACTTCATTATTTTGAATTATAAAGTGAATATCTCTTGTTTTATATTTTTAACTATCTAATAAAATCTGTTCTTTTTAGAACAAAATTAGTGTGTTTTATTTCAAAAATGTCACGTAAGAATTTAAATAGTCGTTGTAAAGAGATGGTAATACTTTTGCAATAATTATGTAATCTATTTGATTTAAAATGGAGTCAGGATTTTTTTATACTTTGGCAACTATGTCAACTTCGATCTCTGACGTAGATAATGACGTAAGTCGTTATCTAAATTAGATGAAATATAGAAAAATATCACATTAAATAATATTCGCATATCACCAAGTCCAAGTTATTACAAACAACTTAGAGTCAGAAATCGATTTATATATTAGAGGAAAACAATAATAAATAAATTTCACAAATGTCATTAGTGTCAATCTGTCATAATTTAGTGGAGTAAACTTGCCTGCGGTTGGACCAATTGTAAACAAGCATTACGGCGCGGAAAATTTGAATTACTCCTCCTGGTTAAAAAACGGACCATAAGAACAACTAACTAAAAACAACTTGACTAAATTTAGATTGACCAAACTAAGTAGAAACAGATACTAAATATTGGGCTATAAACGCTTTTGCAAACTATAATCAACTAGAGAATTGACAAACGTCAACTTTTTTTGCCAAATATCCAAAGGTTGACGTTAGAATTAAATACCAAATTAGAATTTACAGCTTATGAGTAAATAGGTCGATTTTTTTAATTTTTGAGTTTCTTCATAAGTTTCAGGTTAAATCTGATTTGCGTCAGTTTTGTTTTACATTTTAGTTGTTTTTCGGGTTTCTTGTTTTTCTTTATCAAACTGTTGAATTTTTTTATCCAATTATTATCTATCGCTTTTCTATCTCTCTTTGATCTGTACTTTTCTATCACTTATATCCTTACCCACCCCCAATAAAGCTTCCTGACTTAAGCAACGTGGTTTTCATTAGGTATTGTGAACGAGAAGCTTTTTATTATCGTCTTTTGTTAGCTTTTTTGCTACAAAAGTGCACAATAAAACAATAGATTTCAAAGAAATGTAGAGTAACATAAGAACAGTAATATTGGGAACAAATAGAGAAGTTATGAAAATTACCACAATATTAAATAAAAATTAAAGGAAAGCACTGTTTAGCAAAGAGTGTGAAATTTTAGTAGAAGAAACAAAGCAAGTAGGACAAAAAATAATACAGAGTGCCACTCCTAGCGGAGATTGGAAATCATCATGGCCACTGTGACTTTGTTAGCAGCGCGCCTAAAAAGTTCAATCGAACTACACCCGAACCATTCACGTAGATTACGAAGCCACGATATTTTTCTTCTTCCCACACTTCTTTTGCCCTCAATTTTGCCCTGCATGATATTTCTTAAAAGTTCGTACTTTTCATCTCTCACAATGTGCCCCAAGTATTCCATCTTTCTAGTTTTTATCTCATTTAGAATTTCGCATCTTTTGTCTAAAGTTTGGAGTACTTGTGTGTTAGTGACGCGGTCCATCCATGATATTCTGAGAATGCGCCTATAGCACCACATCTCGAAAGCTTCGATGTTTTTTATGGTCAACTGTTTTAGTGTCCAAGCCTCAACTCCATATAACAGGGTAAAAAAGACATAACACCGCAGCATTCGTATTCGTAACTTTATATTGATATCACGATTGCAAAAGAGTTTGCGCATTCTATTAAAGACTGATCTAGCGATTTCTATTCTACATCTAATCTCTTTTGTTTGATCAGTATCGTCTGTGATCCAAGCACCTAGGTATTTATAACAGGGCACACGCTCAATCGTTGTATTGTCTATTACAAGATTAGCTCTGATGTTCTTTGATTTCGTGATTACCATAAATTTAGTTTTTTTCCAAATTAATTTTCAAGCCGTAACTGTTACAGTATATATTGAGACTTTGAACGAGATATTGTGGTTCTACTAGCGTTCCCGTTAGGAGAACTGTATCGTCAGATGAAGAACTATGCAAAACATTAAAAAATATAAAAAGGAAGAATACAGTGAAAATCAATTAAAGGAAATTAAAGAAATTATTTAGTATGCAGCAATATTATTAGAAAAGCTAAAAACCATTTATCTGTTCTACAAGCCGATCATGTTCTCAACTCGACTGAACAGGTTTAACTCTTCACAAGCATGTTGCGACGGATTTCTTCTTTAAGAGGCCGGCATAAATAGGACCATTATTAAACAGAAAGTATTCAAATTCCTAAGATATTATCTAAAGTGTTGTGTATGTACAATAATACCTGAAGAAAACATCTGCCTTTGAAAAGTTTCCAACAGGATATTGTCCACACCCTCTATTAGAAATGAATAGGCGAGAGATAGGGATACAGTTAATAAAAGTAGCAAAATAAGTAGCTAAACGGTGTATTCTCGTAGTATTCGGAGGATTAAACAGGAAGGACCCTTAAAAAGATATGTTATGAATGGACGAGTGGAACAGTAACATACTATCCAACAAAAGAACAAAATATATCGGCTTACAAAGGTTTACTGGGCTCGAGTGTTGTCGTTTTTAGTGAGCGTTAAGTACGTCTTGAGTTTATCTGTATTTAGGCGTAATTGATTTTTGTTGAATGGGATCTAAAAGCGGGAAAGAATGTGACCTCCCGAGTTGTGGATTGTGTTTTTCTTTTCTTTTTTGTATGTACCGACGGAGATTACAATTTGACAATCAGATTATTTTTCAAACAAATATTAATATTGCTGATAGTTTTTTGTATATTGGTCCTGATCTAATACTTATGGTAAAATAATTTGAAATAATCCAGAAGCGCATATTAATTCTAATTGTAGATTTAAGTCATCGTCACAAATCTCCTGAATATCGTCGTTAGGAATGAAATACCTCCAATGTGCAAATTTCTAGTAATTCAGATTTTAAACGATTCTGAATCGCTATGAATAGTTTTACAGTCTAGAAAAATATCCAATGTGCGTACCGATTCCTAACTTCCCTAATGTATAAAAATGCATTACTCCAATGTAACATATTATTAATTGTTGGACTGAAATAAATCCAATGTGCTTAAAAAACACATTGGAGCTTTTATCTATTATAATATCTGCACTTTGGAGGTATTTTATACTTTCATCTGTCAAATTCCTATCCTCAAATTTTCTCAAATAAGCTATTTACCAGTGCAAAATGAGTGTTTTCAAGACAAGAACTAAAATAGTTGTACAAAATTCACTTAAGTAAGATCGGCAAAATTCTATCCAAACTTTTGCTCCTATTGAAAATGAAATTTATAATGAAAAATCCAACAACAGGTATGTAAACAAATTCACTACTACGGTTAGATATCTTTCATCTCATTATTGCTTAAATTAAGTAGGTAATAATTATTTTTCTTATTTCAGTTTGCCTGCAGCTACTATATTGGAACAGGAAAAAGGCAAAATTTGTGTTTTGGCGATGTACAACATATTACCAGACGGAATGGCATGTCAGTTAAGGAGCGATGTAACCATATTATAACGCCAAAATGTTTAAAAGAACACTCATTTTGATGTTCTTTAATTACGCAGGACGATAGACTACGAATTTAAAAAAAATTTGGACATTTACGTCGTGGGAACATAGAAGCACTTATGTTAAAAATCTTGTTCGGGCAAGAGCAGTGCAAAGGCGCCGAAAAGATACTCAAATTCAGACAAACGGTCCAAAAAGAAGAGTGCTCGTGACTTTTTTTGTTTCTAAAGACGGAAGTTACCTCAAGGTATGCCGAGAGTTATGTTTTTGAACACATTAAATTTAGGAGAAGACAAAATGAAACGATGGGTCTCAAGGGAGCCAGCCACTCATGAAATTGATACTTCTAGTGAAAGTCTACAAGATTCCAACATTCAACAAGATTACTCCAAGAAAAATGAGACAAATTTGCAAAGAAAATAATGTTATGGAATGGTTGCAAGATATTCCTAAAGTTCCTTCACACTATTGTAGAGCATCTACTAGCAGAATATATGTTGACAACAGTATCATAACAACAAATAACAAGTACAGACTATATAAAGAATGGTGCGATGATAGAAAGCAGTCAGTTGCTCATATCAAGTTGTTTAAAGTTGTTTTAGAAGCAGAGAAAATTGGCATACATAATAAGCAAAGGAAAGATCAATGTGATACGTGTGTTGCACATAAAATGAAGACAATAAGTACTGAAGATTGTGATTAGCACATGTCAAAGCAGAAAGAAGGAAGACGGGCAAAAGAGTTATTAAAAAGTAGCGCAAATTCTGAAAAATTGGTTCTCACAGTTGATATTCAAAGTTTCTTAACGTGTCCAAAAGTATTAGCTTTCCAATCGTATTATAAGCTCAAACTCCAAGTATACAACTTCACCATTTATTCTCTAAATGATAATTGTCCAGTTGTACGTTTGGCATGAAGCAAATGGTGGAGTCAGTAGCAATGAATTTACATCTTGTCTTATAGATTATATAAATAATATTCCTGCTAACTATCAAACTCTTGTATTCATCTAAGATGGATGCAACTACCAAAATCGAAAAAGAACTCTGGCTTGTGCTTTAAGTGATTCAGCAAGAGCAAAATCCCTTACAATACAGCAGTTATATCTTGAAAAAGGCCATACTATGATGGAAGCAGATTCAGTTCATTTAACTTTGGAACATTACTTTCAGACTCCAATTAATTCACCGATGGATTACATTGCTAGAATGCGTCTTGCTCGGCCAAAACATCCGTATAATATTAAAAACGTAGATTTTACGTTCTTTAAAAAGTATGCTATTGATAGTAACTTTCGTTCAATAAGACCTGGAAAAAAAATGCCAAAGATCCGCAAGTTGTAGATATAAGACAATTAAAATATAGTCCCAATGGAGAGGTATACTACACCACTGATTACTCAGATAACTGGAAGCTACTACCACACAGAAGAGAAAGCCAAGACCTGTCGGTTTATGAAAACTCGCTCTTCAAGACACCTCCTGAAATATCAGAAGACAAGTTCAAACATCTGCAAGACCTCAAATCAGTTATTGAAAAAGATCATCATCACTTTTACGATACTCTTCCTAAAATCAACAAAAAATAATACTTTCGGTGGTGTTCGTAAAAATATCATACACTGATACTACATGTCGAAGTTTGTTTATTTAAAATAAAGATAATACAAATCACTTCACTGTTTATATGACTCTTTTTCCCCTAATAACACCAAATTCAAGGTGTATAGTACTATGACATGCCATACACAATATTTGAAATTCCTGCTATGTACCGGTTCAATCATTTATAATTTCTCCAATGTGCGCGTTTGTAATATTTTTTTCATTAGTTTAATGTTTTGTACTGATTTAAGGAATCAATTTCACCTTAATATCAATATCAATCTTAGTTTGGCCAAAAAAATCAATTACTAATTTAATACAATATAAAATAGCGTTATTTAACTGTTTTTTGTGTCTCCTGTAAAATTAGGATATTTTCACATTGGAGATATTTCATTCCTAACGACGATATATTTATACAAAAACTATGTTTTGACGTGATACGCCTTTTTATGCAAATTCAAAATTATTAAATTTTCAGAATTTTTTATTATTTTTTTTTCACTAAACTATCTCCTAATACTGTTAAGCAAACATATGATGATATTTTGTGACAGTATACCTATTCCATATTCAGGTTTTTCAATCAATATCCGGTCAGGGTTATCTATCGTCATTATCAATATCTCAATATATTTTACCAATTTTATTTATCATGGTATTGTAATAGTTGTTCCCTTAAACTCTTGCTTGTCTTTTTTTATATAAATTTTATAAACTTGACTTGATCTTGACTCCCTGAGGGAGTGTAAATGTAATCGTGTTGTCGCGTATTGTTTGTCACCAAATAATATCTTTTACTCTGCTCATTTTTTTTTATTTATGTGTAGATCCTTTGCATATTCCTGTAATTTATTCGATCCATCTTGTTTAGATCTTCCTCGTGATCGTCAGCCTTATAAATTCTCCTGGATAATAAGTCTTCCCATGTTTTCTATGTCTGCTTTTATAACATGTCCAACGTATTTTAATTGTTGGAGATATACTTTGCTGAAGACCGGTTGCTGATTTTTAAGGTTATTTAATTATTTATCCTGTGGTCGGTCCGCGAAAATCGTAACATTCTTCTCCAACACAACATTTTAGTAAAGTCTATCTTTCTTCTTATGTAGTAGATGTAGTAGGTTCCAAGACTCACAAAAATGTGTCAGCATTGGAGCAGTGGATGCAGTTACAAACTACTACAGGGTTTGGCAACACTATCTCAATGCCAGCTACTGTTTATCTCCTAAGGTCTATTAATAAAAGAAAACAGGTCCCAATCCTGTATTTTATCTAATCCCCATACATCTTTTTCTTTCGACACCTTAACCAAAAGGTCATTGAGTATTCCTGACAAATGGGTGCGAAAGGAGTACACAAAATATTCCAAGGAGTGCGAAAATAGCCGCCAGCCACACGATTGTTAGAAATTAGGCTTCAAGTAGAAATTCAGCTACTGGTCCACATGAGTTAAAACTCCTAACTACCTAGTTAACCTAATAAGAAATCTGTTTGATAAAAACTCAGTCAAAATTAAAGTATACGGAATATATTCAAATGCGTTCAAAACAAAAAGAAAAAGAACGAGACAGGACTGCATAATATCACCAATATTACCCGATTTATATATTTAAATATATAATAAGGAAAGGACTAGATGAATGGGATGGGAGAATCACTATATGAGGCAGAAAATCAGTAATTTGTGATACGAAGATGATAACAGCAGTAAACAGCTTAACACAATAATCAAAGAATTCCAACTTCAATATCGAAAAAAACCAAAATATTGATCGTAGACTGGGCAAATAATAATCTACCGCACATTCGCCTAGTAGCGAATTTTGAAGTAGTAATTAGTAGTAGACAGATTTGTAAACTTGGGCTCGATGATAACCAACAATGGCGATAGCTTTTCAGAACTCAAGAGTAGAGTAGCAGTGGCCCGAACCGCAACAGCTAAATTAATTTAAAAAATGGAAAAAACCGATCTAAGTTCAGGTTATTTAATGCCATTATTTTAAGATATACAAAATAGATACAAGTAAGATCGAAGACTTTGATGTGTATGTCTAAAGAAGAGTTCTGGGCGCGTCCTTTAAAAAGCTTAATAAACCTTCTAATTCTGGAAGAGCTTAATATAAAAGACAGGCTATCAAAAAAGTGCACCGAGCATACCTCAAATACTTCGGCCACGTAGCCAGAAGGGGACTATGGAACTATGGGTAGTAGAAAGAAAGGTAGAAGGCTGAAGACCGTCAACAAGGGCAGATTAAATAAAGACTCTGGTGGGAAATCCCTACATGAAGTCATCCATCTGGCACTGCGTATCTCCACAAAGCTTACAATATTTAGGGGGTCACCACACCCTGACAAGGGTTCGAGAAATGAGGAAGAGGAGATAGTCATCACTTCTACCGATTTTTTTCGGAAGTTGTCTGTTATAAGTCAGTCGAACTGATTGGCCTATTGGTATTTTTAAAATCTTTAATTTATTCATGATAACCATTCCAGAGTTCTGGAAGTCTGTCTAGCTTGTACAGATCTAGTAGATTGGTACCATATTTTTTGGAGCCAATTAGCAGTCTTAAGTGATTTTTGCCTGCTGCGATCTGGAACATACATGTCATACAAGATATGATTGACTATTTGAGGTTCTTTGTTACGGAGTCTGCAGCTTAGGTTTCCATAAAACTACATCTTGTTACTTTGCGCCTTTGTTTTTTTTTGTGGAGTTAAACTTTTTTATACATATAAATTATTCTAATCGTTCCTTTTATTCAACTAGGGCTTTATTGGCAGAGATATACGTCAAAGATCTGGTCTCAAACAAAACTCTTTACAAAATTTTGACGAAAAAGACATAAATTTAGGGAAAATAAAACAGTATTTCGAATGACGATTTAGTCTAGTGCGAAATAATTTATATATAATATGCAAGAGTTTAAAATATTGCTTTATATATTATTATCTATTATCAAAGTAACGATAGAATATGTCTGACTTATTATGCGTGTAGTTTATCAAAAGGAACCAGCATGGTTAGGAGAAAATAACAGGAATTATGTAATAAACCTCTAAAAGCTCGAATTGTTTCCTGCGATTGGTTCTTGTATTTTATCTGTAATTTATCTGAATAACGCTTTTTGTTCTTCTACTTCCTTTTTGTACATAGACTTTCTTTTTCTTCAATATTAGCCTCCTAAATTGTTTAAATATATCGCACCATTTTTTTCTTGGTCTATTGGTCTACCAATACTTCTTCGTCCATTCTACTAATGTATTCGTTCCACTTTTCTTATGTTTTCGCTTCTCTCCCTATCCAACAGACTTTTCCTGATATTCGTCGGAGTATTTTCATTTCTGTTGTTTTTGTAGTCGTCTAGTTTTAGATGTAATATGGTCTAGGTCTTGTCTCCGCCATGTATGTTAATATAGGTCTAATTGCTGCTTTATAGATTCTTGTTTTTGTGTTTTGTCTTAGCTGTTTGTTCTTCCAGATTGTGTCATTACTTTACAAGCTTTGTTGTCTTATTTTTTCTTTAACGTCTCGGTAACTAATTGGGTATATAGATGTTATCATACATTTAGTTTTTTCTGCTGACATTATCATACTGTATTTCTTGGCTGATATATTGAAGATGTGTGTTAATCTTGTAAGCGAGTCTCTGTCTCGGCAATTAATGCGGCGTCGTCTGTATAACATAATATTTGAATTTCTTTGATCCCCCCCCTCTGTAACCATGATTACCTTTACGAGCGAATAAAACGTATTAATATCTGAATAACGCGTATTACTTAAATTTTTTTATTTATTTTTTCGATATTATGTTTCTGATATTTTCTCCCTCTTGGAATGTATTTCGATCTTGATCTCGTTTTGAAAAAATGGCCAGTATACCAGTAGAAATAAAAATAATATATTTAACATACATTAACAACAATATGTTTAACAGTCTTTAGCAGTTCTCTGTCTTTGTTGACGCTCCTTAGTAATTCTTCATTAGTTTTTCTTGCTGTCCAAGGTATCTTCAGCATTAGTCTATGAACCCACATTTCCAATGCTTCAATTTTGTTCATGATCGATACTTTTAGCGTCCACACTTCTGAACTATACAAAACTACAGACCAAACATAACACTTAACCTGTCTTTGCCTTAGTTCTAAACTGAGATGGTTATTGCAAAGAAATGACTTCATTTTCATAAAAGTAGTTTTAGTCATTGCTATTCTACGTTTTATTTCTATGTTTGGATTCTAGTTGGTTCGTTATCACAGTTCCCAAATATGTCATTTTGTGAACTTTCTCAACTTGGACTCCGTTCAATTGAAGCTTTGCATCGGGATGTGGGTCACGACTAAACACTAAAAATTTGGTTTTGTTTGAGTGTATTTTAATGCCCATTTCCTCTCCTACCTCGTGAATACGATCAAGCAGAATTTGAAGACCTTCAATATTATCTGATAGAATTACTGTATCATCTGCATATCTAATCACATTAAGTAGTTCTTCGTTGATTTTTATTCCATATCGTTGTCTCTCAAGTGCCTTCTTTTTCAAGTAAATAGCTAGTCCAAGTAAACATTGAACAATGTTGGCGACAAAATGCGACCTTGTCTGACTCCTCGTTGTATGGGGATTACATCGGTGTAGTTATCTCCAATTTTTACGATAGCAGTTTGATTCCAGTACAAATTTTTAATGATACGAATATCCTTGTCATCTATTCCGATATTTTTCAGTATTTGCATTAATTTTACTTGCTGTACTTTACCGAATGCCTTTTAGAAGTCCACGAAACATGCAAATACATCTTTTCTTTGGTCGCGGCATTTTTGTAATAGGATGTTTAGCGCAAAAAGTGCCTCCCTGGTTCCCATAGCATTTCTAAAACCAAATTGGGTATCTTCAAGATCTTCTTCGCATTTGCGTCTAATTCTGTTGTGAAGTATTCTGAGGAAAATTTTAAGAGTGTGGCTCATTAGGCTAATTAATCGATATTCTGAGCATTTTCTCGCATTGTGTTTTTTAGGTATTGCGATAAAGATGGATTTGAGCCAATCTGCGGGAATCACTCCGGTGATATATATATTGAATTAAAAAGTCTTACTACTACTTTTATGTTATTATTCTCTATTAGTTTCAGCAACTTAGTTGGTGTATCATCTGTACCACAAGCTTTTCTAATTTTAGCATTATTTATAGCATGTTCTACTTCGCATTTTATAATTTCTGGGCCGTCAGTACAGTTTTGGTAGATCTATAATACCTTTTAATAATTACTCTTCTTACAAATTAGTAATAGGATCCTAATCTCTTTAATTCGATATAATCAACGGTGTCATATTTATGTTTTTTTTCTTTTGGTACACCATTTAAGCGTAGGTTGCTTCTTTTACATATAACTGTATTGTGTATTAATAAGTTTAAACATATACACGAATCCTACAGTACTGTCGATTTGGAATAAATAAGCTAGATACTGGATAAATAGTACCTGATAAATTACTATTCCATCGCATCGTTCGTTGGAGGGCTTTTGATGCCTCCTGGCAATATGACCTTGACAATATTTTTCTAACGTTTTATTACACATAATATTGTGATTATACTTAAGCCGTATAATTATAATGCAACCTAAACTGTATCGTTAAAAGGGTAAATTAAAAATTAAACCTAATCAAACAATATTGTACATAAAAAATGTAACGATTGTGTTTAATAAGCCCACAATATAAACATGTTTGAGATTAGTAGAGGAGTAGAAGAATAGGTGAAGTCACAAAGATAAAGATATCATTTTTTTAACAATAAATACGAGACTAAATAAAATAAAATAGGACGATTAGTAAATAGCAAACAAAAAGCATTACCGTGAGCCGGAATACGACAAAGTACGGATTTCGAATCAGATCAATATAAGCGATAAAAAAAGTATTGTAAAAAATTAAACATTAGAGTCTCTATGATCAGAATACAGGAATAACTGTAGTAAAAAAAGGTAATAAAAAATTTGACTAAACCCCCGTACCAACAGAAGAACTTAACACTTAAAAGTCAGTCAGTAAAATTAACTTGAGCGGCAACAAGAATTAAAAACAAATGTAAGCACTGAAAAAAATCCAACAATAAAAAATATGCAAAAAACTACATAATTTAAAACAAAAAGTTTAAAAACATAATTTTAGACACCAAGAGATTGAAACAGGATCTTTATGGAGTTAATGAAAAATTTATAAGCAATTCTAAATGGGAAAAAATCCGATTTATAAATTTAAAGATAACAAAATGAAAACATAGGAGATATTATAGCCCATTGAAACACAACTCTTTTTCTATAAATTACGTTCGTTTTAGATATTATTTGTTACTACGTTAGTACAACACAATTATAGATTTCAAATTACAAATAAATACAGAAAAGAAGTTTCGGTATGTAGTTAAAAATGTAGTAATTAATTTGTTAATGGTATAAGTTACAATTTAAGATTTAAAGATAAATTTATTGACGTTTCAATTACCACCCTTCGAAATAGGTCTACATACAATACAAATATTAATAAATTAATCAACTTTAGTTTTTAGTTTACTTGTAGTGTTAAAATTTTTTCTAATTAATTTAATTTTATTTGACTTTATTTTTATTGCCAATTTAGACATACATTTTTAAAGAATTGGTACATTATAAATTTTTAAAAGTGACGACTTTAGATATTGCCAATATTTTGAGTTGCGTTACTGGGATGGATTTTAGTGTAAATTTTCAACCTAAATACATGATTTCTTTAAACAAATATTTTGGTTAACAATGGGCTCTTAGTTTATCTCATTATTATACGACTTTAATATTTATGAAGATTATAAAATAATATTATTTCTAACAAATTTAAAACCAACAGTAAGGTAGAATTGTGTAGATGTTTTATTCTCAATATTAAAAATACAATCTCACTTGAGTTGTTGGATACATTCCTGAATGATATAAATGAAAAGAAGAGACAATAACATTTACCATGGAAAAGAAATATAACGCACTACCTTTTCTGGATGTTTTAATCTCTAAGAACGATACTGAATATATGAGATTCAGGTGTATAAAAAACTATCACACACCAACAGATATTTAAATTACAAATCACATCACAATATCAATATAAAAAATGGAATCATTAAATCCTTGTACGATAGAGCCAAAAAATCGACCAAATAGAACAGAACAACTTCTACGTAAGAACGACATCCTACAGCATACACAAGGAATATTAAGAGGAAAATAACACTACCATACAATAAAAAGGGATTATTAGAAATAAATTCAAAACAGCAAATACATTGGGATCTATTTTGTCTAAAACTAAACTTAAAAATGAACAAGAATGAAAAAAGAATTCTATTTACAAAATACCTTGTGAATGTGATCAGTTTTATTTAGATAAAACATCAAGGCCATTAAATGTTAGAATAAATGAACATTATTCTCATATTAAAAATAGAGAATTTTATATATCTCATATATGTAAACAGGCATGGGAAAATTAACATAGGGTTCATTGGAACGATTCAAGTATAGTCCTAAAAGAAACAGATGGTAAAAAGAGAAAAATCAAAGAAGGCTATAATTATGCTAAATGAGACCAATTGTGTCAAAAATTCCGTAGCAGAATGCAGTAGGAACTGGTTATCCATAATAAAAGAAGAAGTTAATAAAAGAAAAATACCACTATTAGTAAGTCAGAAACATATCAAGGATACATCATTTGTTTTTTAAATAACATTCATATAAAATCAGAATTTGGTAATAATTGAGAATAAACTAAATGTAAGACCAAATACTTTCCATATTGGGGTAGCATTATGAGCACTTTTTCCTTGTTTTTTTACTCATGATTTACTATGGAATCACTAAGAGGAGAATATTACCGTCATCATGGCATGTGGTTATCTGTTTAAACACAAATCACATGCTATGATTTTTTCTGACAGATATTCTCAAGTTAAAGTTGATTTCATGTGTTGGTATGAACTATCCTACAATAATACAGTCGTCCCAGGAACGCAACTCTGAGATATTGGCAATATCATTTTAAAGTCGTCAACGTTAAAATGTATTATATATGTTTGAATTGTCAATATACATGAGTCAGATAAAATTAAGTTATTAGAAGAATTTTTCACCAAGTTTTTGATTTATTATTGTTTATATTTTGAGAATGATTTCCGAAGTAGAAACTGAAACGTCAATAAACTTATTTTAAATTTCAATTGTGGCTTATTTCCATTAAAATAGTAATTACTTTAAGATGCCATAAAAAAATAGCATCAGAACAATATTAAATGTTAAAAAAGACATCGTAATTTTTGTATTTTAAAGCATAGCTACTACAAAAAGCGAAACAAAAACTATAACAGGATTGATTACAACCAATTACATTTATTTTCTGTCCACGCATCTACCGACTCGCGTCTTTTAGTTGCTGGACACCCTCGTCGAGGAGCCCGTCGGCATCCTAGCCTGCAGGACCACTAACCGCGTGCAGCGTCTCGATAAGGACCTTCGCGCATGCGGCATCTCGTCCACGAACACGCTGCACAACGTATATGTGTTTTTCTCAGGTAAGAGATCCCGGTGCCCGGTGTTGTAGTGGTTTCACGTCTCGAAAACTCTCTTGAGAGAGAGTATCCTCCGATTGTCGACCCACCACCTATTTTGCGCTAACGCCACGAGAATGACCGTGTTGGGGCTCACCTAAGTGTCCTAAGTGATTGTTTGCTGCATATCGCGGAAGATATGCACACTGTGTTCTGCGTGCCTGCCTCCATCTACCTTTTGCTCATTATCACCCCCTACACGACTTCCTGGTGGTAAGTACCTACATACTTTATAGAAAGTAAGTTTTAATCACAGTTTTCGTTTAATATCTACAACTTACTGTAGTACGTTATAATCTATGTTTACAGTAAAAAATATATATTTTTTTGTTAGTTGTTTTCTTT
The DNA here is from genome assembly GCA_918026665.1 of Diabrotica balteata. Lineage (NCBI taxonomy): Eukaryota > Metazoa > Arthropoda > Insecta > Coleoptera > Chrysomelidae > Diabrotica > Diabrotica balteata. Next base: position 47,299,342 of record OU898277.1, read on the forward strand.
CTATATATATTGTAGACACATATTTTTAAGTCTAAGTTTATTTCATAAGTGTTGACAACTTTAAAAGTGTGAGTTAAATAATTCAATCACTTATAAATTTTATTACATATATATAATCATGTAAACTTTTCCAAATATTATAAATTAAAAACGTCATTAATAATTTTTTTCTAATGTAGCTGTCCACTTTCATTCTTTATTTAACTGCCATATCCACTATTTATAACTTTTAAGTTTACATGTTTTAAAAATACCCGTATTCTTTGATTGGCATTCGAGAGATTATTCTTTGATTGACATTCAGGAGATTTATTAAACATTTCTTCTCAATATGACTAACAAACGTCTCGTTTGTTATCTTGGCATATGAATGTTTTATTTTTTCCTAACTAAACAAATAATTATATTTGAAATGAAACATTAAATATTATTTCTACATAACTGAATATTATCGATTTTCAATGATGCTAAACTGTTTAGCTGAAAGTTTCAAATAGCAGAAAATTTTGTAGACTATTATTCATTTATATTCTACATGTCAATTGTCATTGTCTACTTTTAAATTTATATATCTTTGTGTTGGTAGATGCAATGTGTTAATTCATTAGTTCTAAAATGTTGTTTTAAGATTTCTTAAATACAACATGTACAACATACAAGATGTTTTTACACTGAAACCACATAGGACTTTGCCTCAACTGCGAAGGTTACTTTAAGTAGGATTTTGGGATTAAGTTGAGATATTACTGGTAAATGTGGCAATTTCAATTGCGCTTTATAATGTAAAAATCTCGATTTAGTCAGATAATTTAAATTGGAAGCATTTCATGACCGATGACGATATAAATCATAATAAAATTTACATAAACTAATATATTTTAATAACCGGATGTGTTATACGTAATGTGCAGAGATGGAAATATTGTTCTAATTTTAAATCAAAACCATAATTCATTCAACTGGTGATGTCTATCGGAGAGATCTTTTATATAAGTTTCAATATTTATAGAGTTTGTATCTTTCTTACCGCTCATAATACATGAGTTGTGGATATTGTTCTGTATATAATATAAAACAACTGATTGTATGTGTAGATGTGTGTCTATGTGTATATTTGCATCCATGTGTGCGGGAGTATTTGTGTGTATGAGTGTGTGGAAGTATTTGTACTTAATACATTATCTACAGATCATAGTCATGATAATCACATTGTAGTCTACTTATCTACACCAAGATGAAGAGAAAAAATGACCTAAAACTATATCTTTGAAACTCTTAAAGAAGTAAGTGCTTTGCTTCTTAAGATTGTAATGCCGAGAGGCTCAATTATATTATCAACAATTATATTTTAAAATTTTATTTTTTTTCTTCAAAATTCAATTAGAAGGACTTTGTCAAATAAAGCAACTAAAAGGTATATATCGCTACCTTGGAAGAACGCGTCATATTTTAAAAAAGTAAGAAATGGACTATGTTAGTGAACAGATTTCAAATATACTCGGTTCTCTATTCCCAGTCCGAACTGTCTAGTGAATTTAGTAATTATTTTTTTGCGAAGTTAGTTACTTTTTGACAGACCAAAAGTGGCTGGAAATTACTATACAACCAAGCACACGTACTCATAGCCAATATTAATAGTAAACAAACTAAATAGTAAATAAAATAGAACTTTGCGAATTACCGACAATTAATAGTTATTTATCAGCACCATATAATAAATAGTCATGTTAAATTATAACAAATAAAATATATTTTTTAAATATATACTAACCCAAAATTTGATGGGTTTAGTATACATTTCCACTATTTAGAATAATTCTTCTTTTTTTTAAAGAAAGAAGTCTGCAATAGTAGTATACTTAAGCTATTAATACTGAGAAATAGGAATTGTTATGTTGTAGGTTTCCGACAATGAATCTGTCAAAATAAGCCCGAGCTAAGCGAATGGAGTATATTATATATTTTTTGTGAGATAACTTCATAATGTTAGGTTATGTCTATGGCCGTCAGATGGTAGAAGTGGCGTTATTGTTAATCGAAAAGTTAGTTCGATATTATGCACAATATTGTTATATTTCGAGATTTCCTTTTTTTATTTTAGATTGTGTCAGTCTTGTAAAGAAGTAAAGGTTATGTTTAAAATGAGTTGTACTATTTTTTAAGTTATGCCAGCATTTTAGAAAACCATTAGAACTCTTTGAATTTTGGAACTCAGTTATCTACAGATTTCTTGAATACAACATATAATTATTGATAAATGTTTCGGCATTTTGCCGTCTTCTTACGGTGCCTTATCCTTAAGGACGTTGTCCATTACATTTGCTCATTCAATCTTATTTGTAGCAGCCCTGAATAGTTCTATGGAGGTCATGTTCGTCCATTGCCGTAGGTTTTTAAGAAGTTGCGTCTTCTTCCTGGTTCTCTTTTGCTATTGACTTTGCCTTCGATTATAAGTTGGAGCAGTTCATACTTTTGATTTCTTATGATGTGACCAAAATATTGTGTTTTCCGTTCTTTTATTATAAGCATAAGCTCTCTTTCCTTATTCATGCTCTGCAAGACATCCGCATTTGTCGTATGGCTCATGTAGGATATTCTGAGCATTTTACGGTAACACCAGAGTTCAAATGCTTGGATTCTTTTTTGTGTTGCTTCTGTCATTGTCCAGGCTTCAACATCATAGAGCAAGGCGGAGAAAACATAGCACTTAAGTATTCTACTTCTCAATGAGATGCCCAACTGGCGGTTGCATAGAACTTTCTGCATTTTTGCCATCTTCAGCGATTTAATATCTTGTTATTTCTTAATTAGAGGACTAAAACCGATATTGCAGTATCTCTGAGGTGACATAATATCATGTTTAAATAGATGTTTTTACACTACAATCGTACAGGACTTTGCCTCATCTGTAAAGGATATTTTAAGTCGGATTTTGAGATTATGTTAATGATATTACTGGTAAATGTAGCAATTTCAATTGCGCTTTATAATGTAAAAATCTCGATTTAGTCAAATAATTTAAATTGGAAGCATTTCATGACCGATGACGATATAAGTCATAACAAAATTTACATAAACTAATATATTCGGATAACCGGGTGTGTTACACGTAATGTAGAAAGATGAAATTATTGTTATTATTTTAAATCAAAACCATAATGCTTTCAAGTGGTAGTGTCCATAGAAAGATCTTTTGTATTTCAATATTTATAGAGTTTGTATCTTTCTTACCGCGCATAATACATGATTTGTGAATAGAGTTCTGTAAAAAATTTGATTTTTATTGTCATAATGCTAGAATAATTTTTTCTTCTTAATTTTAAAAAATATTTTGAGTCCGTTTCATGTTTTGTGAGTAGCCTTTAAATTTTTATTAAAAAGTATATATATATATTTGTGTTTATGTGTGTATGTGTGTGTATGTGTGTGCGTGTGTGTGTGTGTGTGTATGTGTGTGTATGTGTGTGCGTGTGTGTATGGGTGTATTTATATATGTATTGTGTGTAGAAGTATTTGTATTCAATGCAATAGCTACAGATCATAGTCGTAATGATCACATAGTATTCTAATTTACACTAAAATTAAGAGAAATAGTAACCTAAAACTATATTTTTGGGACTCTTGAAGAAGGAAGTCTTTTGTTACATGAGACTGTAATAGCGAGAGGCTCCATTACTATTGTAAACAATTATACTTTAAATTTTATTTTTGTTTTTCTAAAAAATTCAATTAGAAGGACTCTGTCAAATAAAGCAACTAAAAAAGATATATCGCTACCTTGGAAAAACATGTCATATCTCAAAAAAGTGAGACATGGACTATGTTAGTGAACATATTTCAAATATTTTATTTTTTTTGTGTGATAACTTTATAATGTTAGTTTATGTCTATGGCCGTCAGATGGTAGAAGTGGCGTTATGGTTAATCGAAAAGTTAGTTTGACATTAACGCCGGTTATCACGCTATATCTTATTGTACGTTTTGTTGGATAGGACAAATCCTATACATTAAAACCTGGCATGTAAACAGCAAAACGAACGTCTTGTCGAATCGAAATCAAATCCAAGATCAGATCGCAGAAATGATGGGAAAGCATAGTTTTACGAGAACTTATAGGATAAAACGTTACATGAAAATACATGTTCAGACAAGCCGTCCGATCTCGACTCAGTTGACGACTAGCTCCACTGACTGCAGTTTGCTTCATTTTTACCAAAAAAAAAATCTAAAAATGTCAGATTTGCGACAATGCACTCACGACCTTCTAGGGGAATTTAATGAATTGTATAAAAGTTTTCCGTGTTTAGGCAAGTGAAAAATAAAGGCTATAGTGACCGTAATAAAAAAAAACGTCACGTTTTTTTAATCTTTAAAGGGAAAAAATGCTTACTTTTTATTTTATTCTTTTTGGTGTTTAAATTAAATAAAAACATTTTTCTAAACCTTTACCTATTTATACTTAATAAACAAATAGTAGTTTAGCTTTAGCTAGTAGTAGTTCTGTTTTAAAACCAAGTAGATTGCATTAGCGGTTTCAGGAATTATTTGGCTTAACGCTGGTTTGGATATTATGGTTGTAAACTCCAAGTCCTTGAGGCTGCGTCCTGTTGCAAGATATCTGAAAGTTGCTGTGAGTTTTTCATGGGGTGTGATAGCTTTTCTCATGTCGTTGTCTTGATGATTCAATATGTATGGTATTACTAACTCTAGCAATTGACAATAGGCTGAGATGTCCATTCGCAAATAATTGCGCCAGTCATCTGGTTCACCTCTTAGTTTTTTTAGTAACGAGACGTGGGAATACTGGCTTCTTTTCAGAAGCCACTCTCTTGACCATCTTATCTTTTCCCTCTTTATCCCTTTTTCCTCAGTGGTAGTATTTATATTAAAAAAAATAAAAGAAAGCAGCCGTGTTTCCTCCATTTCCGTGTCTCCTTTCAAGACTCTGAATTAGAAATGAGGTAGAAAATGAAAAGAAAAACGTAATGTGTATACACTGGACAAACGTACATTTTGTTGTACGTTTTATATGACCCACAAAACGTACAGAAAACGTAGCGTGAAAACCGGCCTTTAGCACAATATTGTCATATTTTGAGATACGCCGTTTTTTCTCAAAACACAATAAGATAATACAATACTTTCTGTGAAGAATATTGCATTATTTTAAATTGTATCAGTCTTGCAAAGAAGTTGAGGTTATGTTTACAATGAGTGGTACTATTCTTTTAAATTATGCCAGTATTTTAGAAAATCATTAAAACTTTTTGAACTTAATCTACAAAATATTTGACTACGTCTTAAAAAATATAAACCGTGGATATTCAGATATACATATATTATCCGTACTAAGAATGTTGTTTTAACAAATGTATCCCTATTTTCTCATTTCCCGATTATGATGAATAAAAATATATGTGTCTTCTTTCATGATGTGTCACAGGTAGAGCAGATTCCTATTCTTAATAGTCAGTAGTACTACATTTCTTTTTCTATTTGTCTAATGCCTGTTATTGGTGACTTTCCACACCCCTAAAATTCATAATATTCTGAGATACATCACTAATCGAGTCAAAGTCAAGATGTTATATTTCTTTGAACAGTAGTTCTTTATTGTCCAAGTGTATTAAGCTTTGCAGTTCTACACATCGATTGTATTAGTATCATAAATAATGTGCTCTGGTTTAATTCAAATGTTTATTTAAAGAGACCTGTGAACAATATTATTAAAAATAGAATCTAAATAATTGTATTTCCTCGCTCTTTTAATTGGTTGGTTACCAATGGAAAAAATATATTTCAGTTGCAATTCGATGTCATTACATGTACAAATTTCATTATGTTTGTATTTAGTTTGTATTTAATACATACTGTACACTAACTTCCACAACTACATTAATAAGTACCTGTAGGTCTTGAAGCATTCAATGACTATACAAATTGTTATATCTACAATTGCTATAATTGTTTTCAAAATACAAAATATTTCGAGAATGATTTCCGAAGTGGAAATCAAAACAACTATAATAATTATCAACAATTTACAATTAAATAAATGTAATTATATAAATACTTCTTAAAATAAAATAACTGTAAATTTTGGTGTTTTATAAGTAGATATTAAACACAAACTACTTACGAAAATGATGTGTATTATAAAAGTGACAAGATATGAAAACTTGTTATCACTCTTACTTTATCAGACAGTTTAGAAATAAAGAGCACTGCATAACTGTTCTGGTTTATACTAAAATACCAGTGAAAAGTGATATACTGGATGTCTTCCAATAAAAATCTACAAAGAAATAAACATTTGAAATAATTTACATATTGTGTTTATAGGGGATTAAACCAAAATAATTGATTGTAATGGTAATAACATATTTAACTACAAAAATTTGACGTTTCGATTTCAACTCCGGAAATCATAATCAAAAAAGATTATTTAGAGTTTTGTTGTAGAGACTGTATAACTGCCAAAGTTGTTTACGGTGTTAAGTATATTATTTCACAAGACCACTTAATAAGTGATCTGCATTATTAATATGTGATACAAGCGTTTGTGTGTGAGAGAGTATTCGTGTATTGTGTATGTGTGTTGTGTGTTGCATATGTATTGTGTAAGATTAAAAACTTTCTTATTAACTCAGAGTTTCTTAAATCCGCTATTGTTGGTATATTCTTGTTGTTAATTATTTGTTAATATTATATTATTTAATTTGTATCTTTAGTATATTTATTTTTACAGTTACATAGTTAATTGTTGTGTTGTGTTGTTATCTATTTGTTATTCGAGTGTCTGTCTGTGCTAGAACTTGAGCAATAAATTCTCCTTAAATTTCTGAAATATACAGGGAGACATAGGATTTTCTTGGGAAAAGATAAAGATGAATTCTTTTGGGCCCTCGATATTACATGTATATATTCAACAATTTATTTTATTAATTTTCTCCTTTTATGGAAAAGTTTGTATCATTTTATTCTTTGATACACTTTTTTAATATTGCTTTTCTTATATATCCGTTCAATGGAATTAGTATTGGATTGAGATATCAAAGTATTCCCAACATCCATTTTATACTGGACTGATTACAAAATATTAAAAAATTTGCTTAACAGATGTTAAAGGCAGTGCCTTTCTCAGGTATTGTGATAGTTTGTCGTTAAGTTTGATTGTGCGTAACTTTTTACCCATGTTATTCAAATCATCCGTTTACGTTAGGTACTTCAGAAATATGAGACATGCTTAATAACATAAAAACAGTTTTGTAACAACAACGTCCTCCAAAACTTTCCAGCATTTCATCAACGGTAATATTTTGAGCAGGACTGTAACAGCGATGACATTTTGAGACAAAACCATCAAAATGGCTTCAAATACGCGATTTGTTTAGGGTCGATTTTTCATGTCTTTCATATCATCAAGTTTCCGAATTGTAAAAGTAACCATTTAAGTGAGAATATAGGAAAAATAAGGGCAAAAGAAGTGTGGAAGAAGAAAAATATCGTGGCTTCGTAATCTACGTGAATGGTTCGGATGTAGTTCGATTGAACTTTTCAGGCGCGCTGCTAACAAAGTCGTAGTGGCCATGATGATTTCCAATCTCCGCTAGGAGTGGCACGAGAAGAAGAATAGGAAAAATATCTTCCAGCAGTCTACAATCCCTTTTACACTAATAGCTTCACCTACCTCTGATAGTAGTTTAGTGACAATATTTAAACTGCATGTTTTTGTTAAAATGAAGTTGGTTTTATGCTTTAGTTACTGGGTGATTTCTCCCAATAAACTGAGGCCCAATTTACGGAATAATTCTAGCAATATTGTGAACAAAAACTTCTTCTTATGTGTCACTGGAGGGTAATTTAGTATTGATGTTATGTAAACTATACTCCGAAATACCATCATTAATATCTTGATCAGTCTCGAACTCTTACGAAGCTTCTTCGTTCCATTTTATCCAAAGTGCCTCTGTTGTTGGTGGCAACGCCATATTTATATTATTTACCTACATTAAATCGAAAATTACATGAAATTAATCAACGCTTACCTAAATATTGAAATGATTCTGATTACTATACTACACTCTGGCAAACGCAAAAGGTCGCGTCGTTACAATTTTCACGTACATGAACAGTCGCACGTTAGATTCAGGCTACTGATCATCTTAATTTAGCTATCGCATGTGGAGACACGGCATTGTAACATCTTTATAGAAATGCCGAAACCTGGAAACGAGTTTTCAAATTTTGAAGAAAATTTGTGTATTGGTAAATTTTGTGTTAAATTTTATCTAACAGCGTGACCGATGGAGGGTTAAGACAGAAGTTCTAGTTGAGTGATGTGAAGATTGTGGGAAACATGCATGAGGGAGTATCAACTAGTACTAGGACAGACGTGAAAATAGACTGATAAATTTTAGGTCATAGTAGAATTGCATCAGGGCTAAGATATCCCTATAAATCAGTTTTTTAATAGGCATAAGCAAGTTACATATAGCGTCACAACATGCTAACATTTTGTAAACAGAAAGAAGATTTATAACATAATATTAAACTATGATATAAATTACAAATCGTAAATTTAACGAAAAATAAAGTAATATACACCAATTCAGTATACGTCAAAATTCAAACATTAGCAATAATAGTTACAAAAATAAATTGTATACACATTAGAGTAAAGTGCCATAATATCGGAGAGTTGCCTATTATCGGATAGTTCTGTTTTCAACAAACCTGTAATCTGATTAACAACTTATGTCCAATTTAGTATGAAGCTAAACCCAGGTCGCCGAATAATATTTTAGCGTCTCTAGTAAAACATAGAGGGCACTAGAGTAAGTTAGCCAAATTTTTGCATTACAAGTTTTTACACGTACTAGTCGTAAACTTAATTTTTACACATTCAGGTAAATTTTTAAATTTGAGTATGTAGTTTAAGTTAGTTTATAAAATGTCTACATTAATTAAGTGCGTATGGACAGTGAATTATTAAAGTTTTTTAATCCATAAACCTAACCTTCACAACAGGTGATAATTTACCTAATATCAGATGGTCGCACTGTCTTAATATCAGATATCCGATATTAGGACAAAATATTTCTTAATTGTTTTTATATAGAATATCTGCTATTATTTCTACGCAGTTAAGGTCGTCTTAACAATTACATTTTAATGTTTACGTCGACAAAAAGAAAGAATTGTGCTATAATTTATGCACCACGTCTGCTTATTTTATCTCATTTCCTACGCTTTCTTTTTAATTTTAGAAATAAAATGTCATCGATATTCAAACAAAAACGAAAGAAATGGGATAATAAACGGATGATACATACAGCTACTACTACAGATTGAAAACATAGAAATGGGGTACTTGCGAGCTTCAAAAACTTTTAAAGTATTCAAGAGCACGTTGGAAGACTACGTAAAAAATAAAATAAAGTCACCTGAAGAACTTATTCAAACCAATATGGGACGTCCACCAATGTTTTGCAAAGAAATTGAAGTGGATTTAGTCGATTATTGCTTAGAAATGGATAGAGTATTTTACGGAACGCGATCTTCTGATATTGGAAGATTAGCCTTTCAATTACCTATTCGGAACAATTTAAAATATCTGTTTTCAACTAATCAGAAAAAAGGAGGTTACAAATGATTGCTTTCATTTTTAAAGAGGCATCCCGAACTAACATTTACGAGACCACAGGGTTTATCAACTACCAGAAGTAAAGGATTCACAGAAGAAAACAGATGGAGATTCACGATGTAGAAGGTAAAATATAATCCCTGTCGAATATATAATGTAGATGAGACAGCTATAACGTCTGTACAATGAAAGTATACCAAAATAATCATCTTAAAAGGTAAAAAGCAGGTGGGAGCCGTTACTTCTACAGAAAGAGGATCACTAGTGACTGTGATTACCTGTATAAATACGGCTGGTGGTTTTGTGCCCCTTACGGTCATATTTCCCTCAAAAAAAAGATGAAGGCAGAATTACTCAATGACTAACCATGTGTCTAACTGGATTCAGAGTCACATTTTCACCAAATGGTAACAACATTTTATTAGCCACATTAAACCAAGTCAAGCTAATCCAATTGTATTAACATTGGATGGTCACTTCTCCCACACGTGGAATATTGACTCGATAAATTTGGCGCGCCCAAAACCATGTGGTTATTCTTAGTCTGCCACCGCATTCTACTCACAAAATGGAGCCGCTGGATCTTGCTTTCATGGGGCGTCTTAAAACCTACTACTCGCAGGAAATTGAAAATTGGCTAAGGAACAACTCAGGCAAGAGTAGTCACCTGCTATCAAGTTTGCGAATTGCTTGGAAGAGCTTATGTAAGAGGTACTACAGCTAAAATCGCTATAAATGGTTTTCAAAAGAGCGGTATCTGCCCATTTAATAAACACATTTTTCGAGAACACTACTTTTACCATCAAATGAAAGGTGACCGAGTTCCAGTTCCAAATCTATCAGAGGCTGAACATGAAAACCAAGTAACTCCTCCGAAGCATGTAACTCCTCTAAGAAGTATTGATACGCCTAAATTTGTGGAAGATTTATCATGTAAGGACATTTATAATCATAGAGATTTAACAGTGCGCTGGGACAAGATATTAGACCTTTACCCACCACTTTATTTTACAAGTCTAGTATTAAAGAAAGAAAGTCCAGAAAAGGATTTGCTGCCTTGATTACGGGTACACCATACAAAGATGCCTTAGAAAGTAGTTTGTCAGAACAGAAGAGAAATAAAAGTATTTCAAAGGAAATTCCGAAATTAAAAATAGACAAATGTGAGCCTTTCAAGAAAACAAATAAAAATAAATGAAAATCTATTGCTAAGGAGACACGGTTAAAAAGAAAAGTGCTAAGAAAGAGGAAGCTTTTAGTTCATCTGAAGAAGATCAAGAATTCATTTTAGATGATGATTCTGACATGGAGTGTGACATTGAGAAAGAGGAAGCAGAGTGTATGTTTTGTACTGGACTCTTCTCTGAAGATATCTTGAGCGAACAATGGATTCAGTGTTCAAAGTCTTTTAAGTGGGTTCACACTGACTTCACCAATGTATACAAAAAAGACACGTTTTATTCCGTTATCCTAATATCCGGTATTAGGAACAATTTTTTATGTCAGTCTAAATTTATCGTTTTTTATAAAAATTTAAATTTTATTGTTTACTTCGTATAAATAATTTATTTTCCTTCAATAAATGATTCTCTACTCTACTCTACTCTACTCTACTCTATCACTTGTTTTGCTCTAAAATATTCATAAATTAATTGACGCATTAAAACTAATATTAGGGTTAAAAAAAAAAGTATCCGATATTGGTGCACTTTACTCTATTATGTCAAATATACCCAAAGCTTAGGCCCGGCGCAAATTGAGCACAGCCCACGCACATCCCACGCGCAGCCCACGCGTGGGTTATTTTGTAAAACGTGGTTTTAGACGGAGCGACGCATATTAAACCCAAACCACGGCCAGGCTACTGCCAGACGTGGTTGGCGTGGATAGAGTTGTGCTAGCAACACAGTTTCGTGGGTCGTGGGTCTCTACCTAACCTTAGTTATTTTGTTTTGTTTGACCAATTTTTTGTTATTCGGTGAAAACTGGAAAAGTTTATTGAAATTGTTTGAAGCTTTAGTGTCTTGTATGATACTAGTAATGAAGATTACATGAGAACAAAACTAATATTTTCTTTATTTGTGCTAAGCGACTCGGATGTAAGTCGACGTTATAATTATTCAAAAAAAATTAATTTAAATAATTTTTTATTAAATCAAATGAGAAATATAACAAATCGAGAACTAAGGAAAAAAAACAAATTTTCATTTCCTAGCAAAATGTTTATGAACACCTAAGATGAAAACTTCAAAATAAAATTTGATGGTACTTTTTCGTGATGCTCATATTGTAATGACTTTTATCTGTTATAGTCTTTTGTTGAAGGATTTCAATTTATTACCCTTATCATATGTAAAAGTTCTCAAGAAATTAATATCAGGTTTAGTTTTCAATGAAACAAAAATCTAATCTTTAACAGAATTGTTACATTCTATGATAATTATAAAATACTGCTTATTATGCTAATTAGTAATAAGAAAGTCAAATAGGCAAAAGCAGCTTATTTAAATTATATCTATAGTCTTTTGTTGAAGGATTTCAATTTTTTACCCTTAGCATTTGTGAAAGTTTTAAAGATATTTATATTTTCAGATTAGAAATTGTTAGTGGGATATTAAGTAAAAATTAAAAGGTCTAGAAAATAAAATCTTTATTTAACTAATATACTGAAGACAGTCTATCTTTTCGTTGAATGGTATTTGCGAAAACAGTCTCCTATGCATTAGTCCAGGTTTTTCGTCACAATCAGCACACTCGTAAATTGTGTTTTTCCTAATTTTATGGATAGAACATATTCTACACAAATATTTGACATGGGCGTGGGCTGTGTTCAATATGCGTTAGTATTGAAAAACGTGTACTTGGACTAGGTTGGACCATACGTGGGCTGCGCGTGGGATGTGCGTGGGCTGTGCTCAATTTGCGCCGGGCCTTATTCCAAAACTAGCACACACGTAAGAGTATCCAGTGCATTTTAAAGTTCTATTATATTATATAGGAAAAATCATGAGATCTGAGTTAACTCGTAGATGGAATAAACCATATTATTATGACAAAAAAAGATGGTACATATATAGATATTCAAACAATTGTTCTGTGACAAAAATCTGAATATTGCGCTGAGACTGAGGTTTGTTGAATGTTACGTCTGGTCGCAATTATTGTACGGGGTAGAAACATGGACACTAAAAAGTGCAAATAGTTAAAAAGATTAAAGCCTTTGAACTTTGGATATACCGGAGAATGTTGAGAAATGCCATGGACTGCCAGGGTCACCAATGAGGAAGTGCTGAGAAGAATGGGTCGAGTCAAAAAATTGATGAGAACGATAAAAGTACGCAAGACTGCATACCTTGGACACATACTAAGAAATAATAAATTATATAGTCTTCTGCAGGTCATCATGCAGGGTAGAGTCGATGGCAAAAAGGGAATAGGTAGAAAGAGGAAGTCATGGCTGCGAAATATTCGAGACTGGACAAACATGACTGTAGACGAATTATTCCACGTTGCAAAAGACAGAGAAGCTTTTAAAAATGTGGTCGCCAACCTCCGTTAATGGGGACGGCATAAGAAGAAGAAGAAGACATATATAGATATAGATGATAGTTTTAAAATTAAATAAAGTAATTTTATTTACTTATTATTTATATTTTTAAACCAATTATATTATATAAAAATAATTTAATAAATAATTATGTTTGCTCCTAACGCCATCTGCCAACTTATTAACAATGCATACGTTTTGTACTTCTAACAGATCTGTCAAATTCTAATCATCTATAATATCATCACAATATCTAAAATATAAATAAATATCGTTTGTAGTAAATTTAATTACTAAGATGTTTAAAAATAATAGTTTTATTTGCATGAAATTATTTTAAAAAGAGAAGTGTCATAAAAATTTTAAACAGATGATTCAGTATTGTTATTAATTGGATGACATTTACGGCTTCTAAATGTTGGCAATTGACAGATATTTTTTTAATTTTTTACTTTTGATTTAATGTCTGGATTTTGGTACTCATTTATCATGAGAGTTTTATACTGGCATTGTATTACTTTTTTCTTTATAGTAAAATGCTGAGGCAAGCGTCACGGAATTAGCGCCACGAGAATACGTCACGGGTAGTGTCACGAAATAACGGTTCTTTATATAATTCAATACTCTCGATAATTGTGTTTCTAGTCATCATATACTTATTTATTTTAAGTTGGTATTAATTAAAAACTGCATGAAAAATAATTAACAAAATACAGACAAATATTGTCAATAAGAGATTCGATTCGTAACGATTTTTAAAATTTAAAAGTCATAAATGTCATCCAACTAATGACAATATTAATTCATCTGTTTAAATTTTTATGACACTTCACTTCTAGTTTTAAAATAATTTCGTACCAAAACAATTATTATTTTTAAACATCTTGTTTATTCTTTATATTAAGTTAAAATTTATTATCAAATGATATTTATTTATATTTTATTTCTTAATAACTTATTATATATACTATATTCCGTTTGAATTTGACAGGTCTGTCAGAAGTAAATAATTTATGCTTTGTTAATACGTTAATAGGCGGCATTAGGAGCAAACATATAAATTTATTATATTATTTTATTATAATAAATTTGTTTAAAATATAAATAATAAATAAATAACCCATCCTGAAACCCAAACTATTGCGGGATGCGAGGTAGTCTCATCTATGATATATCTTGGAGCTGTAGTTAACATAACAGGCAGTTGTGAATCCGAAATTAGAAGACGCATTCAACTAGCAAGAGCAGCAATGAGTGAATTAAACGGGGTCTGAGCGTGATCGTCACAGTACTATGACAAACAAAAAGAGACTCATTTCAACTCTGGTCTTTTCCATATTTTACTATGCATGCGAGACATGGACAGTCAAAGAATCAGATCGACGACGTATAGAACGCCTTTGAAATGTGGACATGGAGACGCCTGCTTCGAATTCCATGGACGGCTCGCCGTACAAATATCTCGGTCTCTGGATTAAATTAAACCGGATCAGCGTCTCTTCCAGTACCGTTTACTCTAGAATTTTAAAGTTCTTTGGCCATATCCATCGAAAAGTGATCACAAATATGGAGCGGTTGGTGGTCCAAGGGAAGGCCTCAGACTCAACGCCAACGCGGAAGATCTCCACAGCGATGGGCGGACATTACTAAAAAGCTTCTCAATAAACAGTATACTGAGGCAATACATATAAACTGATGACCGCGACCAGTGGAGAAATATTATCAATCAAAACTGTCCGAGCTGCTGAAGCCCAATTATGAACCACAACACATCTTACTAAGATGTTAATGACTGTGATGATGATAAATAAATAATCAAAATATTATATAAATTTTTAAAATACAGAAAACGTAGTATGAAGTTTCGCTCTAGTCTACTGTACCGTCTACTGTACCATCTTTTTTTTACATTGTAGCTCATTTAGTGTTTTCTTTATATCGTTATATTTATATAATCTGATTTAATTCACAATGATATTTAAACTTTCTGTAAATCTACTTGCTATGCTTTTTGTTAATTGCTATATTTGAAACAAATGATAAATCCAAGATTTCTCGATACAATTATTATTCATGTGGCTCGTGAAATTATTACATCCTGTACCTGTTTGAAGTAAATATAAATAATCTGGGTAATAAAGATAAAGCGAATAAAGTCTAGTGTTGACATTTTCGTAGTAGTAAAAAGTGTGTGTTTGAATTTCGTCTAAAAGTATGTGGTAGGAACTGGAGAGTTTACTTTTTGGTGCAATAAATAATGTAAATATTTTAATATCGGTGTATGATATTAATGAGTATTGAAAAGATATCATAACCATCATTTTTCAGGGCAATGAGGCTAAGGACTAGATATAAGCATGGCAATAATTAATAAATTTTTAAATACTGGTTTTTGTTCCGGCCTAATATTAAGATTTTGCACTGCACATTTTGTACATCCTTGGCTTATGTCTTACTAGTAATTTTATCAGTTTTTTCCGATCTTTCAAATACTTGACTAAACCCCCTTTGTGGCTCAGTGGTAAGAGCGCCTGCCTTTAAACTAAAGGTCGTGAGTTCGAATCCCACCTGGGTGGAAATTTTCGTTTATTAAAAAAAATTAATAAATGAAAATAATTTCTATCCTTGTGTGATCGGTACTCACCGGAGGGACCGCAGACGTTCGGATACAATTAGCGTCTCTTAGCAAAGACAATGACGTCGACTTTGCTAAGTATCAAGACAATTACTCTACCACACACAAACACACACACACACACACGCACACACACACACACACTCACACACACACACTACATTAATAAACTTATCTTGATTGAGACTGGCTGAATGACAATTGTCCAAGCCAAAAACACAAAAAAAAAATACCTTGACTATTTTGTATGTACATAACCATGTACAAAATAGATAGACATTTAATAATTACAATTTGTTTACAAATGAATGACATACAAGTTTTAAGTTACTACTTTTAAAACAACATTGTCCAAAAATGTTGAAAAATTTAGTCGAGAATGGCCAAGAAATGTGAATTAAATGCAAAAAAGTTGTGAATTGGTAATTAAAAATATGGTTTGAGTTAGATTTAAAAAATGTCTTTGATAAACTTTACCATGATCATCCAATACATATGTTATTGAAAAACAAAACCTAGATAACAAGGATATCAACGATATTTCCAATACTTATTATGGTTAAAGAGTTGCAGTACAAATAGATGAAAAAAGAAAACCTAATGTGTAGAAGAGAAGGGTTCGTCAGGGTTCTGTGCTCTCGCCAATCCTTTTTTACATATATTCGGCAGACATTTTGAAAGAAGCCTTGGATCGTCAGAATTATAGCATTAAAATTAACGACAGCTTAATGACCAAGTTGAGATATGCAGATGACACACACAATACTTATAGCTGAAGTGCTGCAATATTTACATGCGGCTAATTCTAAAATTTAAGATAGAGCTTATTAGATGCTACTTACTATCAGTAATGTTCTACTAAAAGACGATATTAAGAAACTAAAAGTTTTTGAGCTCTGATTACATTGTAGAATAATACGAATTTCATAGATATATAAAATCACTAATATCGAGGTGTTAAGCCGTGTTTATGAAAAGAGAAAAAGAAGTTATTAATTACTATTATAGTTTATTTTTATGAACGAGAGAGTAATTAGCATAATTTTAACTGGTACCTTCGACCACTCCATGGGCGTGCTCAAGATTAATTGAAAAATTACTTTGAATAATTGTAAAAAATAAATGAATTATTTCAGTGTTATAAAGTGTTATGTGTATGTAAACAAAAGTGACCTCTTTTATCACACACTATATTAGAACTGACTGGCCTACATTAAAAAGGGTTTTAAAAAATTCACATTTTTTTTAATTTTTAAAAATTACAAAAGAGAAAAAGAGTTTTTAAAACCGTCTAAGGTATGTTAAATAGATGAATAAAAATATTAATATAAAACTTACAGCTACTTGTTACAAATCCAAATCAGATTCAGAAGATGAACTTTCAGAACCAAGATTTATAATAACTGGCTCGATCATTTTATCAGTAATATTGTCCAGCTTCCACATTTTTTCCTCTTCTTTAATAGTGTGATTTACTGCCTTTTCCCAGTTTTCAGGTTTTACATTATTTACGGCCTCCAAAAACAACTGTTTAACATCATGAATTTTAAAGTGGTATTTTTTCTTGAAACTTCACTCTTTATCTGTGCCCATACCAGTTCAATCGGGTTTAATTCACAATGATATGGTGGGGATCTAAGTACTGTCATTCCACGATTTTTGGCAATTTCATCAATTTCGTATTTTTAAATTTTTTTATGAAGGGCACACAGATAAAGTTCCTTTCTTATAGATCCGGGATGGTACGTAATATTTTTTGAACTCAGCCAATTCTGCAAGTCTTTTTTTAACCACTTGGTTGTGGGCAGTCCTTCTATAAGTCTGGAGTGATAACTTGCATTATCCATTACTATTACACAGTTCTTAGGAAGAAGATCTATCATTTGTTCGAACCATTCTTGAAAGACATCAGCGTTCATGTCTTCATGGTAGTCACCGGTACGAGTTGATTCAAAAGTTAATAAACCACCTTCAACAAAACCGTCTGAACTGCCAATGTGTACTATTATCAGCCTGCGTCCCTTTCCTGATGGTGGGTTTAAACCAGTAGATAAGTTATTTACAAAAGCGTGCCTTTGACTTGTAACAGTTTCATCCTGCCAAAATTTATTTGGTGTATGACCCTCGTTGATCCATGTTTCATCAAGATAAAATATTTTTCTTTTTTGGTTTCTCATTTCCTTTATGGTTCTTAGAAAATGTCTTCTCCATATGACAATATCGCTTCTTTCTAATAAAATAGACTTTCTGGGATTCTTTTTCCAGCGGAAGCCTATTTCTTTTAAAAGTTTCCATAACGTACTTCGACTCATTTCTGGGTAATCCTTATCATCTCGAACTGAGACAAGAACTTTATCCAATGTTGGAAATTCTTGTCTAAAGAAGAATTCATGCACTTTCCGTCGAAGTCCTTCTTTAAAATGATATTCTATTTGAAATTTTGGTTTCCCTGGAGCATTACGTGGCATTTGAAAACTACCACATTTCTCTTCTTTAATAACTCTGTAAATCGTAGATTTCCCAACACCAAGTGTACTGCTAACTAAATCAACGGTCTCATCAACACTTTCACATAAACGTTTGTCTGTAAATGATTTAAAACAATTAAATATTAATGTTTTTTCATTAACTGTTAAAGGACCAATTTTTCGGCGTTTACACGGCACTTCCAAATTTTCCATAACACTAGTATACACAATAAACTGCACCTTGCAACTGAAGTACCTACTTTTAGTGAACTGTTAAGAATTTTGAATACGCCACTTGGACCTTCCTACAAAATGGAAAAAACCCACTATCACATTTTCTGTGGAATAAGTTTAGAAGGTAATTATCTAGTCAATTACTGTCGTAGATTCCTGGAATTAAAGAATTAAATGTTTGATTGTTGAAACCCTTACTTCGTGGAATGCACTCATTTCAGATAAAATAAAACGTTTTATTTTATCTAAAGAATTAAACTTTATTTTGCAAATAGGTAGGTACTTATTAAACTTTTATTGGTTATATATAACCAATAAAATAAACATCTTACATTTCTTGCAAATTCATTAGTACCTGTTAACCTCCATCACTCCGACACTGGCAACCTTATTTAGGGATTAGTAACCCTCACAACTATTGTATTCTATTCTGCTCCAACCTTTATACCTGGTGGTCATACTCAATTTAAAATTGTTTTCCTATATACTTCTGTAAACTTGTTGACAAATATCTGTTTTTCATTGAGTCACCCGTATCAACAGTTTAGGGATTTGCATACATAATTTATTGTTTTATTACTCTCTCATACATAAAAATTACACTATAAAAAGAAAGAAAAACTTCATTTACGTTTGCGACAATATTAGATGTAACAAATATCAGTTGCTTCGTAAAATAAAGAGAAGGAGAACTTTTTCGGTATAGTACCCTAAATTACAAATCAAGTCTTAATCTGTATAAGAAATAATAATCTGTGAAAGTTTTTATTAAATACATGATCCTCCATAAACCAAAAATATCTGCTAACAAAAGAATCTGAAATAAACCAGCTTACTTGTACAAAACCGAAAACGTCATGGACAGGTTAAGCACTTGTCCAATTCATTGATGAGTAAAATTTAAAGGCGACTTTCGTAAATAGGGTAGTAGAAATAAAAATCAAAGATTCCATAAAAATTCTAAAAGAATAAAACAAATCGCACTAGTTCTACGACAGTATGTGGTTATAATGAAAAATGCATTTAATTCGGCAAAATTTTGGAACCAGTCTTGAATATCAAGGCTATGGCGGGATAAGATGGTAAATTCTGTACCAGCCTGGGTTTTATTTGGGGTGAAGTACTTGAAATAACATATTTAGAAACCCCTTTAGCCAAGTTCTTTTCCCGTTAGGTGAGCCCTGGGGTACTATTGCAAAAAATGTGTTTTTTCGAAAAAAAAAAATCCTAAGCGATCTTTTGCTTTAAAAAATCTGAAGAAATCGACGAACATACATTTGAATGCTCAAAAGTCGTCTGATGTGTTTTGAGTTTTTTAGAACAAAATTAAGCTCAAGAAAAATATTTAAATTTTTCAAAAAAAATTTAGTTTATGTAGGTAATTTTTGTCTAGCTTTTAATTATCATTGTTTAAGTTTTTTTTTTCGATGTTTGAACGCCAGAATAAAATTTTTCATTTTTGCATCGGAGAATCCTCATAATTAAAAAAAAAAACAATTTTTTGATATTTTTTCCAATGTTTAAACACATAACCTTATTTAAATGTGACAAATATCAATTTTTATTTCCTTCTCCTTTATTGGAATGATGATTATCAGTTAAATATTTTCATGTCTAAAACACTACGATTTTTTTTGGTTCGAAAGTGAGTTTAGGAAAAATATTTTAATCTTTCAAAGAATTTTTAGGTTATTTAGGTAAATTTTTGGCAAACTTCTCAATAAATATTTTTCATTATTTTATAGGCGGGATTATATTTAACATTTTCTCTTCGTTAAATTCTTTAAATTCCAAAAAACCGATAAAACTCCTAAATTAATGTAAAAAATGTTTTTTTTTCGAATTTTATGGATGTTATGGAGAAAAAATGACAAATCTAATCTCGTCATTTGGAACAAAGGAAAAAATACACGAAAAATAATACTTCAGAAGTTTACCAAATAATACCTACATAACCTAAAAATTATTTGAAAAATTAAAGTATTTTTTCTGAACTTATGTGATCCAAAAAATCAGTGTGATTTTGGGCAATATTTTTCGTTAGGTATTTTAAAGCAAAGAATCACCCAGGAAAAATTTTTTCGAAAAAATACATTTTTTCTTATAGTGGACCCCAGGAGACCTAGCAAGCTAAAAATTTAGCTAGAAGGGTTTCTAATATGGAGTTTCAACTGCTTAACCCCAAATAAATATCCCCAAAAGCAGAGTGCAGATGTTACCATCTTATCACGCTAGAGCGTTTAAAAATATATTTTATAGATCTTGATGTAATTGGCTGTAATAAGCTGATCTTAATGTTTTTTTTACAAAGCTTTATGGGTCAACGTATTTCAACTAACTCTTATTTGATAAAATAAAAACATCGAATTTCGTATTGGCATATTGACTGTTTTTTGACCGACCCATTTTGATGTGGAAGTCCTTTCACAAATTGCCTCTGCTCTTATAATAGGCATGAAATAATTTGATTGCATAATTTTACATCATTTTCTTTCATATATTCTTTCCTTGTGGACTTTTTGTTGTTTTGACAGTTTCAATTTCATTTAAATATTAGCACTTTTTTCCGTATATCCATCTTTTGTAATATACTAATTTTTTGATGACAGCTCGGAAAAGGGATAAAGAGAATATGTTAAACTATTTCCCTCCGGTTTCTAAGCTATGCCAAGATTTTTTGTTTATCTTGCCTTGCATAACGTTAGACCTTACCATAAAAGGGCCAAAATATTTCAGTTTGTGATTTTTAATTTTTCTGACCACTTCACTTTCTGACAACAAAACATCTCTTGTACTCATACCATTTCTAAAGCCAAATTGTGTGTCACTAATTTCACATTCAAGAGTTTTAACAATTCTGCTGTGAATTATTTTCAAAAATGTTCTTAGTGGGTGACTATTAAATCTATTGTTCTGTGATCTGAGCAAGTTGTTGCACTTGGCTTTTAGGGAATTGCTACAAATGTCAATTGCAGCCATTGTCTGGGGATTGTAGCAGTCTGATATATTAGATTAAACCATTACATCAATAATATCTTCATCGATGAGCTTTAATAATTCAATGGGCACATTATCTGGTTCAGTAGCTTTACCCTCTTTTGTATTTTTGATGGCATAAATGACTTCTTCTCTTAATATTGGTGATCCGGTATCTTCGGTGATTTCTAATGGCAGTTTTTCTCTTTCATCATTAAATAGTTGTTGGATGTAATTGCTCCAGTGACATAATCTCTCCTTCATATCAATAATAATATCCCCTTTATTGTTTTTAAGGATATTCGTTTTTGTACGTTTTCTAGAACCTGTTATTTTTTTGATTTTTTTGTGTAAATTAAAGCTATCATACTTTTTATCTAGATCTTATGTTTCCTTGCATCTGTCGGAGAGCCAACTTTCTTTTGCCTCTCGAATTTTCTTTCTGATGTTTCTTTGAATTTCTTTGTATTTATTCCGTTCTTTAGCTGTACAAAGCTTTACAAATCCATACAAAGTGGCCAGCTCCTGGTCCAGGAGCTATTAGAAGATGACTTTGATAGATGAATCGAATTCTGCAAAACCGTTATGGAAAAATGTAACAGAGATCAGGGTTTTATATAAAAGGTACGTTTTTTTGATGAAGCGTCTTTTATGCTGAACGATCACGTAAATCACCAGACATATCGATACTGTTTAAGTGAAAAGCCACATTGGGTGGAAAAGTATAGGACACAATATCCCGAAAAGGTAAGTGTTTGCGTGGGCCTTAGAAACAATCATACTGTAGGGCCATATTTTTTTTGAGGAAAACTTAACTGCTTCTGGTTATTTAGAATTTTTTCCAAATTATCTGTTGCCACAGCTATTTCCAAATAGCAATGATTTGTGGTACCAACATGATGGGGCTCCTCCACACTATGGCGTTGAGGTATAAAATTACCTTAATAACGTTTTCTCAGGTAGGTGGATAGGTAGAAGTGGGTCCATCAAATAGCCACCAAGGTCTCCAGATTTGACTCCGTTAGATTTTTTTGTGGGGATATTTAAAGAGTAGAGTGTATTAAATTCGACCGAATAATGTAAAACATTTGAATGAGCGCATCAGAACAGAAATTGCACAAATAACACCGGAAGTCATCAAAAACGTTATGAAAAAATTATTGCCCATCTTTTACATTGTATTATTGCTGAAGGTCGTCAATTTGAACATTTGTTGTAATTTAATTGTATTTAAGTAAACATTTATTGTAAGTTAATTGTATTAATAAACCAACAGTTTCGGTTAACCCTGTAGAAATAAATATTTAAATGATTATATCGTTGCAAAGGCGATAAGGAGACCTTTCAAATGAGCTGTCGCGTGACCTCGGTTTGTATTTAAAAAATCGTCGATTACGTCATTACGCCGACACTGATGACGTAGTGTCCAACACATACTATATCAGTTGATAGCAATTCAAAAATTAAAATTAACGTGTTTTAAGATTTTTTTAAACGTCGTCTGTTTTTGAAATAATGAATTTATTCCATACATTTGCATCATACTGTATAAATTTATGTTTAAAAAGCGCGTATTTATATAAAAGTCCTTATTATCGTGGCTGAATGGATCAAGTATCCAAAGCCATTAATTAAATAAAAAAAATATATATATATATAAAAGTCGATTTTGATTTAAAAACTTTAAATCTTGTTTGTCTTGTTTGTAAATTATATAATAAGTTACGAAGCTTTACCACTTTACCAGTAAGATACTCGTATAGAAAATGTGTCAATTTTTTTAAGAATTGTGTGACAAATAATTGTGAATGTATGTTAAAATTTTATTACAATAGTTTACAAAAAAGAATTCCCAAATAAGTAACTAGCAAACAAACACTAAGAGTGTATGACGTACGTGAAAGAGCTAGTGTTTCTTATATCGATACGAGAATGACCTCAATATAACCATAGGTGAGTGAGTATTTTGTATATAAATTCAGACGAAAATAAATAAAAAAGACGTTCGGTAATTGTGAATGAGTTTTCTAAAATATTTGGTGGCGTTGATGTTTGACAGACTCGAATGTAAGCAGTAGACACACTATAATACTGAACGTGTGTTTATTTGTTATCACAACTCTGGCTGTTTATATCAAGGTGAAGTTATGACACTACTTAGAGTATGAAGTAGAAACAAATACTCTTATTTTCTACTATATATAACCGTTTTGTGTCATAATTTGACTTTAAAAATCAAGAAATATGATGTGCTTATAATTTAAAATAGCAAATATTCCCGATGAAAATTTGCGCTTGCCCAATTTTATTTGCTAAGAAATAAAAAAAGACAAATTTCAAGAACAAGAATTTTAATTCTAAGTATCGATTACAATATACACATAATCATTGGTATTTAAAAAATATTAATTGTCACAAAAAAAATCTTTCAAAAAAAGTCCACAATTTTTTTATTTGATCAAACTTCATGAAATAGTATCATCACTGTAATATTTCAATGCTTTAATGTACCGGGTGGTCCAATAAGCCGATCTCTCGGCTATATATCAGAAACTATTCATGTTATAACTTTAGGAAAAAAAATTTCTTAGTAAAAGTGGTCAAGAGGAATCGCTGGAAATAACTTTTAAGTTTCTGGGTTAACCGCTAGGGGGCGTAACCTGTGAATAAAAATTTGAAAACCAGTTTTTTGTGAAATATGCCCAATTATACCAAGTGTTAAATAAGTAAACTAGAAAGAGGCCTAAATTCCGCAGAAAGTTGTTCAAGTTCTTTTTTTTTATTTTTAAAAAAAGGGTGGGGGAGAGTGGGAAAGTATTTGTGGATAAATACCTATAACTTTGGTTTGGATCAACCGATTTTAACGAAATTAGTGTCATTAGAAAGAGTATAGACAGTTTAATTTATATCTACTATAAAACAATTGAATTTAGTTTTAATTGTCATGGGTAGAGGGTACTTTTGAATAGAAAAAATTAAAATTTATTTTTATTTAAAATGTTTAATGGAAACACCTATTTATTATAAATTATAATGGAACTGGATAAAAGTCGTAACAAAATGGCGCAAACCGTATGTTGATAGCTTTTGTAGAACTCGAGATATGAATAAAAACGCATAAACATAAGTAAGTATAGTATTGACTCACCCTGTATTATAAATTAAATTAAAAACTAAGTCAGTAGGTACTTTCAAATTTTTTTATAGTAAACTATACTTAATGTTGATACCTATTTTGACCATTGGTATTTTATATGATTAAAAATAGGTTTTTCGAAAGTGTTATATTATAATCCGAATTGAAGATTGCACTTTTTGACTCACCCTTTATCATAACTGAAAATTAAATATGTGAAAGATCATACAAACATCTCGATCATTAAAACTTAATGTCCAATTAAATGTTCAAATTGTTTTCCATCATTGTTCACACAAAGATGTAATCTTTCGCGCGTAGACATAACAGCTGCTTCAATCTCAGCTGTTGATATACTATTTATTCTGTTTATAATGCGCTGTTTCATCTCGACTCGCGTGGTTGGTCAAGTTTGGTACACTAAGTCATTCAATCTTCCCCACAGATAAAAGTCCAGATATGTTAAGTCTGGAGATTCCCCTTCCAATCCATTTATTTGGATAACTTGCATACAAATAATCTCGAACTCATCTGAAAAAGTGCGCAGGACACCCATCATGTTGTAATATCATATCTCTTCTTGTTTGTAAGGAAATATCTTCTAATAAAACAGGCAACTGATTTTCCAGAAAATCCAAATATTTTCGCCATTTAAAGTTATATCAAAGAAATATGGACCTACGATCTTTCCATCAGCTATACCACACCAAACATTAAGACTCCTTCTACCTTGAACCTGCACCTCATGTATCCAATGCAGATTTTCTTTAGCCCAATAATGCATATTATGCAGATTAACACCAACCGCACTATTAAACGTAGCCTTGTCTGTTCACAAAATCTTTGACATGATACGCGATTGTTCTTCTAGCAGACCTAACATCCAATTGCAGTAATCCAGCCTTGCATCAAAATCTCTCTCATGTAAAGCTTGGTGGAGAACTACATGATAAGGATGCAGTCTAAAAAAACAGAACAACAAATATTGGTGAAAAAGAAACCACTATATTTACAAAAATCTTGAAAAATCTACAATTGTTTCACAAGATAAATCGTGCATAAATATTTTTAAGAAACGGATAAAAGGATGTAAGCGCCGTGTTGCTGTTTTTATCGAAACATTAAAATAACAGTTGAATCTAAAGTTTAAAGGGAATTCCAAGTTTCTGACCTAAACGTTCACTTTATAATATGAAAAACCAACCTGTGATGTTTTAAAACTCTTAGAACAGTAGTTTTGGGTATGTTTAATTCTATAGAGATTTGCTGACTACTTATATGTGGATTCTGTTGAATTAAAGCAAGAACATTGATTGTATTATCTTCGGTCATACCTCTAATACATAGTTTAAAACAAGGACTATGAAAAGTACCAGTTTCTCTTAATCTTCTTACCTTTCTTTCAAATACTTCTTTGCCATAATGTCTCCTATCTGGATATCTTACAGAATATGTACGTGAGGCAATAGCGGCATTTTGGTGACATTCGAAATAAACTCCAATCATATATACAATTCTGCATTTAATATACTCATCACGGATTATTAGTACTCATAATTAATTACTGATATTACCAATATTAATATCTATTGAAAAAAGAGCAATCTTCAATTCGGATTATAATATAACACTTTCGAAAAAACTATTTTTAATCATATAAAATACCAATGGTCAAAGTAGGTATCAACATTAAGATTCTTTTACTATAAAAAAATTTGAAAGTACCTACTGACTTATTTTTTAATTTAATTTATAATACAGGGTGAGTCAATACTATACTTACTTATGTTTATGCGTTTTTATTCATATCTCGAGTTCGACAAAAGCTATTAACATGCAGTTTGCGCCATTTTGTTACGAATTTAATCCAGTTCCATTATAGTTTACAATAAATAGGTGTCTCCATTAAAAATTTTGAAGAAAAACTAATTTTATTTTTTTCTATTCAAAAGTACCCTCTACCTATGACAATTAAAACTAAATGCAATTATTTTATAGTAGATGTAAATTAATTCAGCCACACTCTTTCTAATGACACTAATTTCGTTAAAATTGGTTAATCCAATCCAAAGTTATAGGTATTTATCCACAAATACTTCCCCACTCTCCCCCACCATTTATTTGAAAAAATAAAAAAAAAGTACTTGAACAACTTTGTGAATAATTAAGGCCTCTTTCTAGTTTATTTATTTAACACTTGGTAGAATTGGGCATATTTCTAAAAAAAACTGGTTTTCAAAGTTTTCTTCACAGGTTACGCCCCCTAGCGGTTAACCTAGAAACTTAAAAGTTATTTCCAGCGATTTCTCTTGGCCACTTTTACTAAAAAATTTTTTCTCCTAAAGTTATAACATGAATAGTTTCTGATATATAGCCGAGCGATCGGCTTATTGGACCACCCGGTACATTACCGACCATAAAATTAAAGTCACCCCGCAATTTAAACTTATTTGAGAAATTATTATTCTTTTTTAACGAACTGCTTAAAGAAAACAACATTTTTGTCCTTCAAAGTTTATTGAAAATAGTGAAAATGAACAAATTTTCATTGATATAGGGAAGCATGACGGGGCCGCGAGATAAGACGGGCTACGCACACCCTACAAGAATAGAAAACTAAATGTTGGTGAATAGCATGCAATAAGCCAATCTTTTTCTTAAGGTACCTTCTCCATTACTGAAGGTTGGCTATAACTACAGCAAATTGCTCTCTATTTTAAGCTGTTCTTAGTATTGAATGTGTGGTCCATACCTGTACAGTCTCTTACATTATTCAACCAGGAGCATTTTCTTCTTCCTGGACGTCTTCTTCCTTCCACTTTCCCTTCCATTATAAGTCATAGGAAGTTGTATTTTTCTCCTCTGTAAATATGTCCTAGATAACTCGTTTTTCTGTTTTTTACAATATTTAGGAGTTCTCTCTCAGTACCCATTCTTCTTAGCACCTCGTTGTTGGTCACGTGCTCTGTCCAACAGATCTTTAGCATCTTTCGAAAAACCCACATCTTAAAGGCTTCTATAAGCCTCATACTTGTAATTCCGAGAGTCCATGTTTCAACTCCGTATAGCAATATGGAATTAATAAACGTTTTTACAAATTGGTATCGGATATCCAACGATAACGTAGAGTTTATTAGTAATTTTTTCATTCGTTGAAATGCGGACTTAGCATATTCTATACGAGCACGTATTTCGACCTCGAAATTTCGAATAAGCAAATAGGGAGCCTTATTCGACCACGACCAACGGTCAGTACTAGAGAAACTGTGAGTAGAGTACTGTACAATTCGATGTAAATATCAGGATCGAATTGTGTTCTAATACCCCGTTGTCTGATTTTTCTCGATCGACGATGGTAAATAAATGGTTGAAGTGTGGAGTAAAAATTATAGTTTTATTGATATCTACTAATAATTACACTATAGTTGTTGGTTAGGTAGCTTTCTATAATAGACTTTGCTCAAATGAGGTCAAATCCCCAATTTATAATTTCACAAATAATGTATACCTTAGCACAGAGGTTAATGCTTCTATCATACTAACAAACTTTGAACTATGAGCTTACAATACAATTCAATTTAGGCTGTTATTGAAAAACTTTTGCAACATTTAGGAAGTTCAATTTAAAAATATATTTTCTGTCTGTATATGTCTGCAGGTTTGCAGTTGAATTAACTTTAATTATTAAAATATTACTCGATATGTTTGACAATGTTTCAATTATACACAATAAAACTATAAAAGCTTAAGAAGTTGAAAATAATATGAGATTACAAATTAAGGGATTATTTTGTCATTGAACATATTGATCACTATATAAAAGAAACAGACGACTAATAGAAAATATCTAAACATATATAAAATTTAAAATATTAATAATATAACAATAATCATAACACTAATTCACTCGGTTTTTGAATTATTATCTCACCCGAGCAGTGCTACATATAAATATATTTACTAATATTTAGAATTGTTGATTAAGTTAAACTATCTATTTCAAATCTAAGCTCATTAAGTAAAACTGATCTAGGAGGGGCTTTTTCTAAAGTTTTACCTAAATTTGGTTGTAATACCGTATGTCTTCGAGGCGCTAGATGAGGTTGGACACAAGAACCTTAATGTCTTTGTTTTCTAGATCTCTTGCAATTTTGAATATATCTGACTACCTTCCACAAAATGACAATCAACATAACAATGAATATAGTGACTAGTCCCGTGGTTAAATAAGGAATCCACTGATGGTTAGCAATGATTTTTCACGTGTGTTCGAATATATCTCGGTCAAACAGCTCTGCTTCAAGTACAATATTTGGCATCTCATCTCCCCGAATATCTATATTATGTCTGGGAATGTTGATCCACTTTATGATTGGCCTCTGCATAAGCTCTTCAACGGGATTGACGGGGATCTTTAAATAACTTCCAATTGCTGTTTCCAATCCATTACTGGATGTGAGTAGTGTTATGTTTCGGGTCTGAGCAACTCATTTTGGTGACAGCTTTATAAAACTCGTTTGATTATTATATGGTTAGATCGAGAATCGTCGCCCATTATAGTTAAATTTATATCGTATGGTGGAATGACTAGTCAGAGGTTCGGTGTCCTCATTTTCAACCAACTGGCTTTCTTTATCGTGTACTCTATTATATTTTAGTTGTTGTTTGTAGTTCTATCAACTAATTCATTTAAGATACAGTTTGGCTGGGTATCCATATTAATGATTCCCATTGGTGAACATGCCAACTCTCTTTTGTTTAATTCTATACACCTTCCTTTATCTTATGTCACTTCAAAATAGTGTTATTGTAATGCAGTGCAAGTAGATTCCTTGGGACCAACAACGAGCGCACAACACCACCTGTTACCGACAACGAAAGAGCTGTAACTCTCAATAGGTTGTATCTAGTGTTGTCAATTATTAGGAAATAGCCAATAATGACGATGTCTCCTTCTTCATTTTGTACGACTTTATCTATTATTAACTGCCTTCTTGTATCTACTCCTTGTGGAAGGAACCTTGTAACATTCAAAATGATTGATTCTATTTGTCCGGGTTTTATAATATCTATGAAATGTCCATGATTGTAATGAAGATTTAATATTTTTTCATATGTGTTTATATATTCTTTTTCATATTCCATTTCACATTCCATAATAAAAACTATTGTTACTGGTTTTGCTTTCCACATAAAGTAACTGTATTTTCATTCATATATGTCCATTAATCAAACCATGACAATGACATATATAGTGACAATATAGTTATTTTTAATAAAAAAAAATTTATTATATTTATTATGGTTTGTTTTGTAGAGTACAATATTAAAAACTGTAATCTCACGACTAGTAAGTAAGACAATTAACAATTTTAACTAGTTAATTTATATTTCTTTTTATAGATGTCTTGAAAAAGAATTAAATATAATTCGAAAGCTTGACAGTAAGTCAAAGAGTTTTCTTTGTCTTGTGGGCCAAATAAACTGACTGCATCATCAAAAATCATAACTTATATTTAAATCAACAGTCAAGAATACCACCATCTTATATATATATATATATATATATATATATATATATATATTATATATTATATATATATATATATATATATATATATATATATATATATATATATATATATATATATATAGAGAGAGAGAGAGAGAGAGAGAGAGCTTTTTAATTTCCATACTGTTTAATTCCATTAACTTTTCATCTACGCTTTTATACTTTGTTTTATGATGAGTTCCGGACCAATTTACACTTTTCTTCCCTAAAAATTAAAATATTCATCGCTCTGCTACACCGTTTGCATAAGTTATCTAACACTTAGGTGTAAACTAACAGCTATTAAACACACAACCTTTCAATCTTGGTTTATTTTTTAAATTAGACAACTTTGACCAATTCAAACATTCCTTCTTTTCATGTTTTACGTCTACTACAACAGATGTTTGACGGGTTATTTGAAAAGTTTGCTACAATCGAAATATAAATTTTGTTATTGTACTGATTTGGAGCTTAAGATCTAAAAGGTTTTCTTCAAGACTAAATATAAAATTTGTTATTGCACCTGTTTGTATTTTCAGAAAGGCATTAGGTTTTATGCGGTTTATTATTTAGACAATTTTGCATTTTATTTATTGAAAAACTAATGGGGTTGACAATATATAACACTATTTAACATATTTCCTTTAAAACTAATGGATATAGTAACTAATATAGTACCACAAGTGTATAAGGTAGTACTTACTGTCTTTTTACGAACAAAAAGTTGACAGGACAGGGCATCAGATCAGTAAAATAATTAAAACAGTTGCCTGAGTCAAAAATTGTTATCTCATGCATATATTAAATACATGAACATATTAATTGTGATTAAACGTGAACAAAACTATACTGAAACACATTTTGTATAAAAATTCTATAAACATATCACTTCAAAACACTGAACATTAAGGCAGATACTTCTTGGTAAGTATCCAATAAAACTTTCCAAGTGGACCTGAGAAAATCAGTATGTATATTATATATTATTATTCTGAAACATGAAGTAAATATTCTTGTAGCATCTTGTAGCATTTTATTGGTAATAAGTAGACTTCGGCAAATATGCAAATAAAAATGTAGAAAATATGCGCATAAATATGCACGTGTTTACCCGAAAATATGCAAATATTTTACAAAATATGCATACAAATAAATAAAAAAATCGTAAAATAGTAACAATTTTATTTAAAAAAAAAAGTGTACATAACTAAATATTTCCTCCTATTCATTAAGATTTACATTTATTTTAAGTAACTACATCATTTTTAATTATGAATACACTTATTTAGAATTATGGTAACAATAAATGACCAAGTGGTGTTCAAAATTTTCTAACAAAAATTTGTGGCTTCTGTCTGAGTACATATATTTATATATGGAAAAACTTCGTTCAACATCAACTGATGTAACGGGAGCATTTTTCAAACTAACCAAAACATTTGGTTCTACATTAATTGTTTCCGAAATATTTCCAGCTAGAACACTGACTACTTCAGAAAGAATATGGTAACCTTTATTTTTTTCCTCTAACGTTCCGATAACATGACGCAAATTCTTTTATTAATGCTGTACTTTCGAACAATGACAGTTTTGGTGATTCTAACTGAGTAATTGTTTTTTAAACGAAACTAAAATTTGATTTTATAAATGAAAGTTCTTGTTAAAGCAAGTTACTTTGAAAAACTTGTTTAGAATCCAAAAGAGATTAGGAACTTTCATCTGTTAACGTATCAAATTATGTTCTTTATTTTAACAAAATGATCTGCAAAAAATTAGCTGCTTCTAACCATGTTCCCCATCGCGTTAAAATAGGTTGTGGTGGAAGAGGAATGTTAGGTAGCATTTCTTTATAAAGTTGAATTCTTATAGGAGATTTAAGAAATACTTTTTTGACACTGGATATCATGGTATTTACAAGAGGAAACTTTTTTCGTATTTCCTCTGCAACTCTGTTTAATCCATGCGCTACACAAGTAACATGTATTAAATCTAGGAAAAATATTTTTAAATTTTGTCCTGCTTTCACCATATAAGGAGCAGCATCCGATAAAATAAGCAGTAATTTATTAGAAGGAATAGTTGCTTTTAGGAAGAAAAAAAGTTGCTAATGTTTCTTGTATAAAACGCGAAATTGTTAAAGCATTTGTTTTCTCAAGTTGCTGGTATGAAATAAGATGAGATTTTGGTAAGGTATCTTCTTTAAGAACACCAATCAATAAATGAACAATATACTTTAATGAGGAATCAGTGGTTTCGTCTACAGATATGTAAAAATAATTATCTGCAATTTCTTCCTTAATATTAATTAACACCGACGAGTATAGCCCGTTCACATTATTTCTTCTTAGAGACCGATCACTTGGAACATTAAGTTTGCAATATTTTTTTAGAAACGAACTAAAATTTACATTTGCTAATTTTTAAAGCGGTATGTTTGCAGACACTAATGCGCGACACAAGTCTTCATTAAAAGTTTCTTGTTCATCTAATTTTTTTGAAGTAGATTGGAAACATTTAGCCATTGAAGTTTGATGTTTTCCTCCTATCTTTCCTTTTTTTGCAATGTGTAAAGCAGTTCTCACATGTTGGTCTGTCTGAAATTTCTTTTCACATGCTATCTATAAATAAAAATAAAAACCTTTATTTTAAGCCAACCTTTAAAATATAAAAATATACAAGGTGTTTTTGGTTAATCAAATAACTGGTTTGGAAAAAAAAACACAAATTAGTTTTTGTTACTAACCATTAGTACATCATATAACTTATTTTAAAATTCAATAAAAGTTTTTTTTGTTAATTCAGTTACAATAAAAATAATTGTGTTTTAGAATAGCTGACTTCATAAAAAAAAGTAAAGGTGAAAAATTTTTCTAAATACACACCATTGTATTGTACCATGGACAATTTTTTCTCACTAGAGGAAGCTATTTTTCATTTAAAAACAACCTACGAGTACTAAATTTCAAGTAAATACGTTTATTGGTTTTAAAGTTATTGTTGTTATTAACTAAAAAAATTTAATTTTTTTTTAATTTTAACAACCTGTATCTCGAAAAGTAAATAAGTTTGACCACTCATTAACTATATCGTTTTGTTCAATTTTTCGAGAAGTATCTACAGTCAAACGTTGTAAGTGTCATTTGGAAACATCCTGTATGTATGAAATATTAGATATTTAAAAGAAAATATTAGATACTTACAATTTTGCCACAGACTGAACAGTAGATTTTTCTCATATCCATAGACAGCTCTTATAAAGTTTAATCCAAGTTGAAGCACTGGTTGTTTTAGGCATTATAAAATCACAATCTTCCTTTTTGTTACGCACAACGAGTGTTTACGCTTTGAATATCAAAACAAAAATGATTTACAAATCTGAGCATCAAATTAGAAATGTTTAGGTACCTAATTCAATAAACTGGGAGATTTTGGAAAATCCCTAAATTAGGAACAAAACTATTAGCCGTTTACCTGCTGATAAGATACAATAAATTGTAGATAGATTTGGGGATTAGATCATAAAATGCAAATGAGCGAACCCTTAGCGATTATCCAATAACTGAATGCCTCAGTGACCGAGACTTTCTAAGAATGTTGAGGGCTACTTAAATCGATCTTCTTTGAAATTGTAAATGTTTTGTACCTGTAGAGATTACGTACTTAGATCATTTCTTGATTAAAGTGACTACAAAATTTTATACTAGACTTGAAATAAATTGGTATGTTTAAAAATTTTCAAATACAGTATAAAAATCTGAACTTTTATGCACTTTATGCAAACTTTTATACAAATATGCCAAAATATGAAATATTTGCGTAAAATATGCACAATATGCAAAATATGCAATATGCATATTTGCCGAAGTCTAATTAATAAGCCACAATTTTACTTTAAAATAAGTTTATTTTCAGATTTCCGAAGTTGAAATCAAATCGTCAAATTTAACTTGTTAAGTAAAATTGTGTAAAGTAAACAATACATCAAATGGTACAAAAAATAGTAACAGAAATTTGAACTACAATTATGAAATAATAACCTTACTGGCCAATGTACGATTAATAAAAAAGATAGCAGTTTGAATCTCCTTTTTTTTAATTTCTAAATTTATAAAAACCGTACCAGGTTAACCCATCCCTAGGGATGACTGGCATCTATTGGATTAGAGGTAGAGGAGTACATCCGAGCCCTAGAAGGATGTCCTGCAAACGGATGTATTCCTGTTATCCTGCTTACCAACTAAAACTACCCTCTCCTACTTGTACGCGGTTGACTGTCGCACGTACCGTACTCCGAAAGTGGGATTACCCCTGTAAGATTGACGAAACTTTCGAAGTACTCTCTTCTCTAATCTAGATCTCTAGTTGCTTGCTTGCTTTCTTCCATACTTTTCTCTCTAATTTGATTACTTTTTTTTGGGACAAGTAGAAGGCAAGGTAATATCGTAGAAACAGTTTAAAAATATCGTTTATATTTAGATATTCGCTGAAATGTTGTGCCCATCTGTTAAGAACTGAGTTTTTCACCATGTAGAATTTCACCGTGAGTGTCTTTACAAATTTTTAATCGTGCTTTAAAGTATCGACGGCTAGTATTTAAGGATTTGTGATATTTCCTCGTTTTATTTTTGTCGAATAAACTTTGGATCTCACTTTGTATAAATATGGAACTAAAAACAGTACACCTTTTTATCGGTATTAAGGAATTATTGTTATTTACAGATTAGTAAACATTTTACATACAGCAATGAGGATTTAGAGGAAATTCTGGACGTTCAGAGCCATTGATATAAATTTCATCTCGGTAGTTATCGTGTCGTCTCACTAGTACCCTATTTTTTACTTACACAATATGGTAATATCGCCTTTAAAATAAAATTTTAGATAACTTCTGTGTTCCTCCTTGTACATACATAAAAACAAAACAACTTGTTGATGTTTTGGGGTTAGAAACAGTCAGAAACGTCCGGAAAGTGATAATGGAGAATTGACTGTTAAAAACTAGTAACTAATCGCTCCAGCGCACAATATTAATCCCGAATCGGTCCGAAATTTATCCAAAACTAGATAGGGACTGTCTCCGCGAACAAAACTTTATAAGTGTACTGAACAAGTTCCCTGTTTTATTTTGTTTTATGCTTAAACATTACGAAAAATAGTGATGTTTCTTCCGCAGAAGAGCCCTTTAAGGGCTCAGATTCGGATCCAAACTATAATGACGAAAAAGGTTGAATCGAAAATTTCGATTTAGAATAAGTAAGTTTTTAGGTTAAGATTATAACACTGCATGTAAAATCTGTTGCGCGCTTGCGGATACCACAGTTAGTGGTTATTCAGTTTTTTTAAATTTCAGTCAATATTTCCCCACTCGTGGTCGATATTTCTCATTAGTGGTCGGGTAAAATTGACCCAACAAATTTTTGTACCTTCACCTATGTAATAACCACCCCATTTGAGCCAACAATGGAGTATGCAAAATACTCAAACAATACCTATTATTCTATCTACTACTGGAGTCATTCCGAAATACCCAATACGTAACATTAAACCGCCACCAATTCAACTTAACCGCTAAAAAATTTAACATGTTAATTTCTCTAAAAAAGACAAAATACATGGTTATAATAACAAATTTACAAATATGTAAATTGGAGCTGGAAGGTTATATAATAGAACAAGTAATACAGTTTTAATATCTATGTATCACACTATCTAATTACGGAAAGCTCGAAACAGAAGTGAAACATTAAGTGAATACAGCAAACAGAGCCGCAAGTTGTCTCAATGAAAAAATATGGAAAAATAAAATTATCATGAAAGAAATTTAAGATTTTACAAAGAAAGTCATATATATATATATATATAATATATATATATATATATATATATATATATATACATATATATATATATATATATATATATATATATATATATATATATATATATATATATATATATATATATATATATATAGCGAGTGTTTGCAACTTTAATTTTGTCGCTTCTCGCATCCCAATCGCCATAATTTCTTATCGGCCCAGTCTCCTTCTTGAAGACCTCTATTTTCCATTTCTATATGAATATTGGATATCCATTTCTTTCTTGGCCTTCCCCTTTTATTTCTCTGTGTAGGTCTCCAGTTCCAAACCTTTCGTGGTATCCTTTCTTCGTTCATCCGTCTCAGGTGTCCATACCATTTTAATTGTTTTTCGGCTATCGTATCCATTATTGTGTTCTTTACTTTCATTCTCTCTCTAATGTTTTCATTTCTTATGTGGTCAAACAAAGTTAACCCGGAACATCTTCTCCAGTACATCATTTCCGTTGAGAGGAGTTTTTGTGACATATTCTTGTTAAAGACCCACACTTCTGACCCATACGTCAGCACCGGCTGAATCATAGCCTGATATATATTTTTCTTTGTTTTCTTAGTTAAAGTTTTATTCCACAGGATCGGATGTAGTGTTTTTATTATGTTTTTTCCTTTTCCTATTTTTCTTGTTATATCTTTGTCGTCTCTCCCGTCTTCGCTTAGTGTAACTCCGAGATATTCGTACTGATCAACGTTTTTAATTAATCCGCTTTCTGTTTCCATGTCTTGACCGATGCCTCCTATATTCATGTATTGTGTCTTTTCGGTATTAACCTCTAATCCCCATTTTTTGAATTCGTCTATTAGTTTGTTTATCATGTACGTCATATCTTGTAGGTCCTCGGCAAGAACTACCTGGTCGTCTGCGAAGAGGATTGTGTATATAGGAGTGTCATTTACCCATATGCCCATTGGGCTGCATTTTCTCATCCAATATTTTAAAGCATTACCAAGATATATTTTAAATAGGGTTGGGGAGAGGCAAGAGCCCTGTTTGACACCCTTTGTTTGGGTGAAACCCTTGGAAATTTGGTTTCCAACCTTAATATAAGCTTGGTTATCTTGATATAGCTTTTTCACGGCATTTATATATACTGCATTTATACCTGCGTTTTCCAATGTTGTCCATAGTCTCTGCAGTGGTACGGAGTCAAACGCTTTACGGAGATCTATAAAAGTGGCATGAAGTTCTAGTCCTCTTGCTAATCTCTTTTCTATTAGATGTTTGAGAGTAAATACATTGTCGACACAAGATCTCCCTGGTCGGAATCCACTTTGTTCTTCGATCTCTGTGGCTTCTTTTTCTATTCTGGCTTTCAGAACTCTTTCATACAGTTTGCCAGTGGATGACGTAATGCTGATACCTCGGTAATTACTGCAGTCATTCCTGTTTTCCTTTTTGTAGATGGAGTTTATGTACGAGACTTTCCAATCTCTTGGGATACTTTCTCCTTGTAGGCACTTGTTAAACATTTTACAAAGCAATTCTAATGTTATTGCAGTGGCATGTTTGAATAACTCGATAGGTAAATCACCCGGCCCAGGAGCTTTATTATTTTTCATTTTTTGTAATGCGTTTTTTATTTCTTCTACGGTAATCATCGCCACTTCATTTAACCCCGTTTCAACTCTATCTATATGTGTGTCTAGAAACTGTGTACGTTGTTCATTTAATAGATTTTCGTAATAATTTTTCCATCTTTCTATGTCTATGGGGTTTATTTTTTTTGTTTCGTTTGTATTTTTTCTAAGACTGTTGATAGTTTTCCAAGCTTGTCTGGACCTAGATCCTCCTACCATTGAGCTTATTTCTGCACACTTGTTGTCCCAGGTTATGTTTTTTGTTTTTTTAATTTCCTTTTTTACTATATATTTGTATCTGTTATAGTTCTTTCGGTCTTCCTCATCTTTTGTCGCTAACCATTTGAGATACAGTTTTTTCTTTTCTTCTACCAGTTCTAATAAACCTTCTGTCCACCAATAATTTCTACGTTTTACTTTTTCTTTCGTACCTAGAGCTTCTAATGCTGCTTCATGAATTTTGATTTTCAAAGTCTCATACATTTCTTCCGCTGTTCCGTTTATTTCTTCGTCTAATTTTTGTGCCAAACGTAGTTTATAAAGAAAACTTGTGGACTCATTTTTTAAGCTGTCTATGTTATAGAGCCGTATGGATTCTTTGTTTGTCTGTTCTTGGGATTTATTTTGTTTAATATATCTTATTTCCACGGGTGCCTTTACTAGTAGGTGATCCGATCCACATTCTGCCCCTCTCCAAACTTTTACATCGTAGGGTCTTAAAGATGTCTCTTGTTTAACTACTATATAGTCTATAATTGACTGCAGTTTTCTTGTCTTTTGAGTCCATGTATATTTATTTATGTCTCTATGTTTGTAAAATCCATTCAGTATTTTTAACGAATGTTGTTCGCATACCTCCAACCATCTTGTTCCGTTCTCATTTACTACATCTTCTCCGTGTTGTCCAATTATTTTGTTGTCAAGAGCTTTACCTACTCTTCCGTTCAGGTCCCCTAGCAGGACTATTTCTTGTCTTTTTTTTTTATTTAACTCTTCTGAGAGTTTGTCGAAGAACATGTCTTTAGTGTTTGTATCTGAGTCGTCTGTGGGTGCATAGATGCCAATTATTTTTATGTCTCTCCCCTTTGTTGTAAGCTCTACTGTTATAATTCTTTCGTCTATCGGGTTCCAGTTGGTAATACATTTTTCCATGTTTTTTCTTATCACGACCGCTACTCCAGCTTTGGCTCTATTTGATTTTTCTACTCCGCTCCAGAAGTATATATAATCGTCTTTGTAGTGGTCCCCCTGTCCTTTCTTTTTTGTTTCGCTGAGTACTGCGATGTCAATTCGGTATGTACTGAGTTCCTTAAATACTTGGTCTTCTTTTGTATTCAGTCCTTGTATGTTCTAACATCCAAAATTCGTTAGCCTTTTTCTTTGCCTATGTCGTTTTCCGTTGAAGCCATCCGAGTTCCGAGGCTGTTCTTTGGGATTTTTAGCAATATTTCTTTTACGCAGGGCGGGGAGCTAACCTACCGCTGTAACCCTCCTCCTTCATCCGGGCTTGGGACCGGCACTGACATTTACTGAGCTACTCAATCCACCCAGTATCTACCAGAGGCGGAGTTAAAAAAGTCATCACACGAATAATAACTTGCAGCAGAATCACGATCTGACACAAAGAGGACCAAAATAATGTTAAAAACAGCAGAGATGAAAAATTCATGGTAAGGCACTATGTGAAAGAGCTAAAAGTACAGATACATTACGTAGGTGCAAGGTGGATAGCATCAAGGACCGGGTAAGAATTAGAAGAGTAGGATGGAACGAACTAGACGGAACAAAAATACGAAAACGATAGAAAAACAACTTAATGGGGGCACATTGAAAAACAGACATATCAACATAATAAGAAAAAGAACATGAAACCACTGGGTCTCGATAAAAATCTCTATAAGACCATGCAAAAAGCGGTGTCTCAACATCGAATTTTATGAAAAATTTTTTGGGAAATACTCCATCGTATCAGATTTTTATAACACAGAAAGAGCTTTATCAGAGCTTAATTCTCTTGATACCGTAGGTAAGTGAATTTTTGTCTTAGAGGCCATATGTCTTAAATCTAGATACTAATAATACTAATAACCTTACGTTCCCAATTTTGCATGATTGAAGAAAGAAAACAACAAAGTGCCATAAGCAATAAAGAATACTCACAAGAAGAAATTCAAATATAACAAAAATATCATATCAGAAAAAATGAAAAAGATAGAAAATAAGTACATCACCATAAGATTCAAATCAACCAACACACTAAGAACTATGTTACCCAAAACCAAACCCAACAACATACAAGTAATATCAAAATACTGTATGAATGCAAACATTTCTATTGGGAGAAACAGCGAGACCACTAAGCGTCTGGAAAAACGAGCATGATAAAATAGCGACAAATTCCAGATATGCAAAAATGCCTTAGATAACGAGCATAGAGTACAAAGATAAGATGCATTAATAATCATGAAAGAAACAGACATAAAAAGAGAAAAGTCAAAGAAGCAATAACCTTGACGGCTAAAGTTAAGTCGACATCGTCTTGGATGAATGTGTGGTGCCTGCTGTATATGGTATTGACTCCAATTTGGTCTTAATAGTTGTTAACACAAGACTACATATCGGTAGTTTTACGCGAGAATTTGTACAGAAATGCCAAATTGAAGTTACGGAGCGGCTAGTGTGTAGTCTTGACCTAAATTCTATTCAACATGAAATACGCTTGATCACAATGCATTCAAAATCGTCCAGATGTACCATTTCAATATGTTGCATAAGGATATCTGAGAAGAATACTGCAAGGATATTTAGCAACAATTAATTTTGAAGGATGGTACACATGTTATACACTTGTAAATAAACGTTGCCATTGTACACTGAGTCTTCTCAATAGACTGTATGGATTACTCACTGTATGGGTATCATCAACGATAAGTTCTAATATTATTAGACATTTTGTAACAACTCTTTTAAAAAATTGATATAGTTCTTAAAAAAAGGTTTGTGTTAATTTTGTTGAAAAATTTTGTTAGAATAATATAGTTCTTGTGATCCAGATTTTTCTGAAAAACTTTTAAGATCACCTACAGTCCCTACGGAACTATTTATATTGACGTTTACTTTTTACCACAGAGTGTTAAATATTAAATTCAACGATCTATAACAGCACAATAATTGAAATTTATTGAAATCTGCTTGTCTAATCCTCGACCTGGAATAAAACACAAGTGGAAAACATTGGAACAAAAAGATTATCATAATAAATTTGCTAAATAACTTTTAAATTTTCTAATTGACTGTATGTATTGGCCTTTGTCTACGTCAATTAAGATTTGTAAATGGGATTGTTCTCTATTTTTAACAAAGAGTTTATTTACTCCTGATCATAGGTCTCTCCCAAGTTTTTTATGGATTTCTTTTATATGCTTTGCAAAGCCATTGAGTTTCTGCTTTAATGGCATTAAAACGTAACCCTATATTTTCAAAACAGATTGAGAATAGCGAATACAAGTAAAGAACATGCAACAATATTATCCAAAACTATGTAGATCGCGTGGGGACCTGCAGCAAAAACATTACGAATTTCAGCCTTAAGTCTGGCATATTCTGTGGCCGAATACTCTGCACTAGTTTGGCTACAAAGCGCCTAATGTAACATTATCGACGACGTCCAACTATATAGAATAACCAGGATGGTTACTGCCTGTATCAAATCTACTCTCCTGTTTTTGTTTCCTACACTCATCTGTATAGCTCGACCCTCCCTGCTCAGACAGAAAGTACTCATAATATAGTATATTAAAACTATAAATATACCTAAACTGTCTATCCATAGGTATGTACCCCTACTGGCAACAAAGATCTAACTGCGATCCCAATATACTCACTGGCTTCTTACTAAACAGCAAGAAGCCAGATGACTTCGAACTCAGTCGTAAATTGTTGAAACGGTGGAATAAGAACTCTTCTAGCTACCTTCGTGACATTTTAGATCCAACAAAAATGTCCAGATTTCCCTCGACATATATATAAAAGCCTAAAGAGAATTTGCACGGGCACGATATCTATGTAGAAAATCTATACATGTGGGGAAAACTCTTATCACCAAACTTCGATTGTGGCCACTAGCCAATTCATTTGTCATCTGGTTAAGGAATGTGAGTTAAAAGCAGACCCCGACGATCCAATGCCCAGTTGTCTTGAGTGGATAGCTGTATCTACGTTTATATTGTTCTGAAGTTATTTTCTTGTGGCATTGTAAATTAATTACTATTAAACTGGGAATAAGCCACAATTGAAGATAAAAATACGTTTATTGACGTTTCAATTTCTACTTCGGAAATCGTTCTCAAAATACAAACAGTAAATTAAACAAATTTTGTTTTTTGTTACATAGTGAAAAATTCTTCTAATAATTTAATTTTATCTGACTCGTTTATATTGACAATTCGGACATACATTATGCATTTTAAAGTAGACGACTTTAAAATGATATTGCCAATATTGTTGAGTTGCGCTCCTGGGACGACTTTACTTATAAGATAGTTCATTCGATTACATGAAATCAACTTTAACTTGAGAATATCCGTCAGAAAAAAAAATCATAGCATGTAAATCGTCTTTAAAAAGATAAACACATGACATGATGACAGTAAAATTCTCCTGTTAGTGATTCCATAATAAATTATGAGGGAAAAACCAGGAAAAAAACCTCATAATACTATGAATAAATAAATCAATAAATATGGATGGTAAAAAAAGAAAAATCAAAGAAGCGGCTCTAATTATGCTAAATGAGGCCAATTGTGTCGCAAATTCCTCGGCAGAATGTAGTAGGATCTGGTTATAAATATTGAAAGAGGAAGTTATTAATAAGAAAATACCAGTATTAGTAAGTCAGTAACATATAGAGGATACATCATTTATGTTTTTTAAATAACGTAACATATAAAATCAGAATTTTGATGTTTGTTGAAGGTAAACTAAATTCACGACCAAATACTTACAGTGTCGGGATAGTATTATGAGGTTTTTCCCTGGTTTTTCCCTCATAATTTACTATGGAATCACTAACAGAAGAATTTTACTGTCATCATGTCATGTGTTTGTCTTTTTAAAGACGAATTACATGCTATGATTTTTTTTTCTGACGGATATTCTCAAGTTAAAGTTGATTTCATGTAATCGAATGAACTATCTTATAAGTAAAGTCGTCCCAGGAGCGCAACTCAACAATATTGGCAGTATCATTTTAAAGTCGTCTACTTTAAAATGCATAATGTATGTCTGAATTGTCAATATAAATGAGTCAGATAAAATTAAATTATTAGAAGAATTTTTCACTATGTAACAAAAAACAAAATTTGTTTAATTTACTGTTTGTATTTTGAGAACGATTTCCGAAGTGGAAATTGAAACGTCAATAAACGTATTTTTATCTTTAATTGTGGCTTATTCCCAGTTTAATTGTATCTACGTTTATTGTATAAAAATAATATGTATGTTTGTGTAACGCTAAATTAAAAAATCGTACAGTAGTAAGGATATCATTTTCCTACCTTTTCTAAAGGCTACTTTTTCGCTTTCCCATCGACATTTGGGGATAGCAGATAAACACTTTTCTACGATCTCAGTAGTCCAGACGTCTTGAGTGGATAGCTGCATCCACGTTTAATGTATAATAATAATATGTGTGTTTGCCTAAAGCTAAATAAAAAAATCGTACTGTAGTAATAATATCATTTACCTAAGTTTTTTAAAGCCTAGCTTTAGTGGTTTTCCAATAACATTTGGGGGTAGGGGATAGATACTTTTCTAGGATCTCGGTACATAATAAGAATACTTCAGAAAAGCGATCATTCCCAGGTGAGTCATGCTTTGCTTTAAATTTTGTACTGAGAGAAATCAGATCTTATTCCTTTATTTTCCAAAATCTGATTACTCCTGGACTTGCTTAAAACTGAAATACTACAAGCATGACTGGAGCAGTTTGACTGGTTGTGGTACTGCGATGTGGAAGGCAACGGAAAATTACCTCTTTATATTTTCCACAAAATTTAATGGCAGAAGGAAACAAGAAAATGGTACACAATCCGCTACATCCCTTAAGTGGGAAGAGGGGGCAAATAATTCACCCGTCA
The DNA here is from genome assembly GCA_918026665.1 of Diabrotica balteata. Taxonomy (NCBI): domain Eukaryota; kingdom Metazoa; phylum Arthropoda; class Insecta; order Coleoptera; family Chrysomelidae; genus Diabrotica; species Diabrotica balteata. The sequence goes on from OU898277.1 coordinate 47,343,128, forward strand.
ACTAATATTGAGGTCCAAATAAGTGGACAGAGAATCCAAATATATAGCAGGAGAGTATGCGTTGCTTCCTCGAACGTACGCAGATTATCCCGAAAAACTTACAAACACTAGAGTCGAGATAAGAATAATGAAAATATATATCTTGACTCTACTGTTCTTGGCTTTTCTTATTCGTGCATTAAGCTCTCCTAAAATAAGTTTTTCTTTTCTGGAATACATGTTGGTTAGAACTTGTGTCAGTTTTTCATAATTCGTTCTTACATTACTAAAAAATGGGAAGTCATGCGGACCACAAGGTATACCAAATGAATTAGTAAAACATATCCCACAAGTATTACGGGAATCAATGGCGTATGTCTTCACCTTATTCTATAATGGTTACGACTTACCACCGGGTGGACAAAAGCACATATTAACAACATATACAAAAAAGGAGATAGAAAGAATTGTTCAAACTATAGGGGGCTAAGTGTCATAAATTCACTCTCAAGACTGTATGGAAAAATAATAAAAAATAAAATTGAAAAATAGATGACAGATGTAGAAGAACAGAATGGCTTTCGTGCAGGCAGATCCTGCATGGACAGTATATTCCCTCTAAAGCAAGTTATCGAGAAAAGATAAGCCCACAACCTTTCAACTCATATAGTCTTTATAGATCTGACAAAGGCATACGATAGTGTACCACTTTCAATGCTTTGGGTAGCAATGGAAAGACAAGGAATAAGCAAAAAAAATATACAAGCAGTACAACAGCTCTACAAAAATATGACGGCAAACATTAAAACTGGAAATAGATTAACTAGAGAAATTCCTATTAGTAAGGGCCTAAAGCAAGGCTGCTGCATAGCACCTACACTCTTCAATATATATCTAAATTAGGCACTCTCACTGTGGAGAAGGAAGTGCTGCAATATGGGCATCCCAATAGGAGATGATAGATTGTACACGATACATTTCGCTGACGAACAAGTCATTCTAGCTAAAGACGAGAGTGATATAAGCTACATGCTTAGAAAACTGGAAGATGAGTACACTAAATGGGCCCTCACAATTAATATACAAAAAAACTGAGTACTTAGTTGTAGGAGAAAAACCAGAAAGCCTACAAATCGAAATGGGAACTATAAAACCAACACACAATTTTAAGTACTTGGGAGTCCAAATAACATCAAAAGCAGGAAGTAGCGAAGAAATACATTCCAGGATTGGCCAAGCAAGATCAGCCACCTGACAGCTACACGGACTATTATGGAATAAAAAAATAACAAAAGAAAATAAAAGAAGAATTTATAAAACAATAATAGAAAGCATTGGACTGTACGGCGCCGAACTCTGGAAAATAAACCAAAGAAACAAATCAAAAATTAAGGCCATGGAAATGAACTACTGGAGACGATGTTGCCAGCTCACTAGACTTGATAGGGTGAGAAACGAAGATATTCGGAGCGAAATGGAAATCGATCTAGACATAATAGACACAATCGAAGCCAAAAGACTTAACTGGTATGGACACCTTCAAAGAATGATGAACAATAGATGGCCAAAAAAAAATAGAAGAATGAACTCCGCCAACTAGAAGAAAACGAGGTAGACCAAGACGATCCTGGAGAGACGATGTCGACAATGCAATGACCGCCAGAGATCTAACAACTGAAGATTGCTTCGACAGAAAACGCTGGAAATTAGGATGCGAGAAGCGGCGCCAGCTGTAGAAGACTCGCTTGTTATATATGTTCTTATATCTGCGCTGTCGAAAGCTGCTTATACCCTGATAATAACAACTTCTCTGTCGTTTTTCTTAAGTTCTAACGTTATTATTTTTTCATTTATCTCATTTCGACTTTTAACGTTCTTTTTATATCCAGTTTTTATAGCTATGTATATTCTCTTCGGTTTTTTGTTCTTACTTACTCTATATTATAAAGTGTATAGTCAATTATTTTAGAAATTTTAATTGAAAAATCCTTTAAAAAGAGGTATATTTATTTAAAAGAACCCTTTCGGGCTACATCACAAAAAGTTTCCGGAATTAATATGTCATCATCAGTGCTACTACTTAGAATAAGTATTACAAATAAATGAAACAACATATTCACATAATTATTCATATTAACATATTTAATCATGAACATTGTTGGCTATAGTCAAATTGACACACACTTCTGGTTATATTGACTAGCAGCACTGCTACCTGGTGATTTTTTAATTAAAGTTTTTGTGATTTATACAGCCGACTACAGAAAATTAATTTTCCTTGTAGATTGCAATTATTTAATTTCCTCTACATTTCTTCTTTATTTTAGTAATTAAATTGACATTAACTTTCATTCTTGACAGCTTCTTAAATAATAAAAGCCACTTTTTTTAGTTATTAAAGAATCCGCAGGATTAACTAGTAAATATGAAAATACGCGGTAAATAAAGGCAATAATTTTTGGAAAGGAGCATTTAAGTTTAACCTTCCATTCGTTGATCTTGACCACAAAAGTCATAATAATCCTTAACAGTAAATTAGTCAAAGTTCGCCGACACTAAAGCTTTCGTGTACATAATTATTATAGCCATTAAGAATGACGTAGTCTCACGACCTATATTGCATTCGAATACATTACTTTAGTTCTAATGGTAATAGAATCTATTCTTAGTAATCGTAGTTTTAAGGCTCAGTGATGTTAATCATAACATTTTATCCACTTTACTTTTTAGTATTTTATATTAGATAAACAATATTACATAAATAACTTTAAACTTTTCAACTTTTAACGATTTTATATAAAGTAAAATGGCCAAAAATATCTATTGCTAAAAGAAGTCTGACTGCGGATATCAAATTTTGTTCTACTGAAATCAGTTACTTGTCCCACTTGACCGTGAGACATTTCTAACACTTCACCGAAAAGTCTCCGTACTTTTGATAGAAGCCAGCAAATCTCTTTTACATGGAGTTTGAGGATTTCCCATAACTCAATATTTTTGTTTTGTCGATAATTTTCCTTATGCAGTTTTTTTTTGTTTATTGACTCTTCATCCACCTTGATCGACCTCCCGTGTGAGAGATCTTCCTCGTATCCATTTCCCATACATTTTTCCATTCACTAGCTTTCCCAGGTTTCTTGTTCTTTAGACAAACATCCTAATATTTTGTAATGAGTGATTTGAGGTAGACCACTTCGAAATTTGTTAATAGGTAGGTGACAACTGACTGATTTACAGTAGGCGTTTTTCAATTTGCAAGTGCGACGATCATCATCGTCGTCAATAAGCCTGTATTTGTCCATTGCTGAACGTAGGCATCCCGTAAAATTTTCCAGTTATTTCTATTTTGAGCTTCTTGCATTCAATTTGTGGTGACGCGCTTTATTTCGTCAGTCCATCTAGTCGGTGGTCGTCCTCTGCTTCAATATACCAGAATCAATATGGTCCATCTATTATCCGTCAATCTAGCAACAATTCCGGCCAAAGCCCATTTACCTATGGCTATTATTCCATCTGCATCTATGACTCCCCATACCTATGTTTTATCCCCCATACTATTTAACATTGTACTGGACTCTGTACTAACAAAGGTAAACTCTAATAGAGGAATTTACTGGGAATTAACAAACAGACTGGAAGACCTAGATTACGCTGATGATATATGCCTCCTAGCACATACAAAACAGGACATGCAACTCCAAGTAAACAAAGTACAAGAAGAATCAAAGAAGGTTGGTCTAGAAATAAACATCAACAAAACCAAAGAAATGCGATTTGGTACCAGAAACAACCAACCTATTATGATCAACGACCAGAAAATTGAGAGAGTAGCGGAATTTGTATATCTGGGCAGCATAATTGACTGTAATGGGGGTACAGAGCGTGATGTACATGAAAGAATAAATAAGGCCCGCAACGCCTACAACATGCTTAACAACATATGGAAATCCAGGATTTACCCAACTAAAACGAAATTAAAAAAAAAATCTTCAACACAAATGTGTATTACTGTATGGCTGCGAAACGTGGAAGATATCAGCACCCATAGTACACCAATTACAAGTTTTCATCAATAGAGCGTTACGAAAAATCCTTCGTATATTTTGGCCTAACTGAATCTCCAATGAAAATTTATGGAACAAAAGCAACCAAGAAAATGTCATAAAGCAAATAAGGCGAAGAAAATGGAGATGGCTGGGCCACACACTCCGTAGACCGCCAAATGACATTGCCAGGACAGCGCTGGATTGGAATCCCCAAGGCCGACGGAAAGTAGCCAGACCTAAGGGAACTTGGAGAAGGACAGTACTGGACGAAGGGAGAAAAATGGGAAAATCCTGGCTTGAAATCAAAGCACTAGCCAGAAATAGAGTTCGCTGGAGACACTTTGTGGAAGCCCTATGTTCCTCTTAGGAATCTTGGGACTATATATATCTATGACTCCTGTTCTTCTGCATATTTCTAGGTTTGGTACTTTATCCCTATTTGTAATACCGTGTTGTATACCTCTTATTTTATTTATTGTTCTTTTTATCAAAGTTGATGTTTCTGCTCCATATGTAAGGACCAGTAAAACACATTGGTTAAAAACTTTTCTTTGACTAGCTGGAATATTACACTTGAAAATGTTGTTCAATCTACCAAAGGTACTCCATATGAGACCTATCGTTCTTTATAGTTCAGTTGTCTGATTATCTCGGCCTAAGCGAATGCTCTAGATATTTCTAAGCTATTACTTGGTCTACTATAAATATGTCTTTCAAACTAACTTTTATCGCTGACTATAAGATTGTACATAAATTTTGTCCTTGGGGTGTTAATTATAAGACCAATTATTTTTAACGTTTGATAGAGTGTTTTCAGCCTTTTTGAAGCTTGATCAACAATATTATAATGATGTTATTGGCAAATATTGGGTGGTGCAGATCTTCATTTATATTAATTCCCATATTAACCTCTCGTTCCATTTGCTTAAAAATTCGTAGTCTAGACAATAAAGCATAAAATGGCGATCATTATGACAATTATGCCTAATATAGGCGGACCAAGTAATCATAAAAGAAGAATGTACCTGCAAGTACGGTGCTCCCTCATAGATTGAAGTCTTTAGGTTTGCCAGCTATAAACATTTTATTGCCAGATCTCAAAGAAAGCCCTTCATAAGAAAAAATCCGAGTGCGCTGATAGAAAAGGAGTGAGTTTAGTTGATTGGCGCTTGAACTAACCTTAGCAACATTCCAACGCTATTGTTCGAATGAATTCAACAGTATCTGTGTCTTCTTCCCAGATCTCTTTAGAAGATTTTCATCCCAAAAAAAAAACACTTCGAAATATAAAAAATATAAAATCACAATAATCGCAATCCTTAACGGAGATTTTCGTTGATTATCATAATTTGTATGTTTTCTTGTTTAGTATACCACCATATTCTCTTCTGATAAAGTACAAGTTTCGTTCGACCAATCCATTTCTTAACCTCCATTTTTCCTAAAAGGGAACTTAGCTCCTATAATGATATTGCCAAGTTATTCTGTTTTTTTATCTTTATTATGTTTATGAGCAAACGTTCTGAATTCATCATTTTAAAAATATCTTTACTGGAAGTGTGCGAAACTCATGATTATTTTAGGATACGTCGATAGCATCACAATTTGATGGCTTCTGAAGGCTTCTTGTTTAGCATTGTGGTTTTTGATGTCCTTTTGATGGTCTTATATTCATTTAATACGATAGACCACATAACATTTGGGGATATTGCGAATATAATTCGACGAGTTTTTGTTACATAAAACTGGTTTTAAGGTGCTGGAGATACTGGAGAAAATAGACCTTGATCTCTATTAATATTTTTAACTGTCATCCACTTTGTCTTTGAAATGTTAATTGTAACGCCTCTCCGATAACTAAATAGCTTGACTGACTAGATTTACTAGATGTCTGGAGTTCTTATAAACTTTCTGCAATAATGAATATATCGTCAACTTATCTGATATTGTTGATTACTTTTCCGCCTAGTTTACTGCCCCTTGTCAATCATCCAAAGCTTCCCTAAAAAGTTCTTTAGAGTACAGATTAAAATTACTGGGTGACAAAACAAAATCCTGTCGTATTCCACGTTTGATGGGTAGTTTTTCAGTAAGACTATATCCAATTTGGATAGAAGCTACTTGATTGTAATACGAGGTGATTCAATGAAACGGTACGATTTTAAATAAACAAAAAAACTGAAAAAAATTATTTTTAATAAATTAAATAATAGAAAACGTATGCTACACAGATGACAATAGATGTACAGGTGAAGAAATGTTCAGTTTTTGTAAATGATATTAGAAAGGTTGCCTCCATTTTGTGTAACACATTCTTGCAGCCGTGGTACAAAGCTGTTTACGACATTAAGTAACATTTCTTTCGCTATTACTTCCACTTTCAGCGTCGGGTTACTTTAAAATACTTTCGAATTAAGATACCTGCAAAGAAAGTCGTTGCATAGTGAGAGGTCTGGACTACGAGATGGCCAAGTAGCCGTTTTTACTCATAAGACGACCCAGGTACGATCTTCTTAGTAAATTCATTAACACTCGTGATGTGTTACATATTGTACCATCCTGTTGAAAGGTCGTGTGTTGATTTATGTAACCAATTTCCACCTTTAGTGGAAACAACCACTCAGATGAAAGTGGGCTTCATCACTCATCCAAAGATTATGCAGCAAGTGGTCGTTTTCATTAATACGCTTCAACAATTTTTCACAAAACTCTTGGGTGGGATAATCTTGAATGTTAAGCACAATCTGGATTTTGTATGAATGATACTGAAGATCTTTATGCACAATCTGCTCGTATTGGTATACCTAAATCCCAAAAGTAAGCTTCGTCGTCGTAGCGATCTTCGAGGTTCCGCGTGTGATGAGTTTCGAATCGCTTTACTATTCTTTGGGTTTATGAACAATTCTGTCTTATATATATATATATATATATATATATATATATATATATATATATATATATATATATATATATATATATATATATATCTTAGGGTAACAGCTAAGGGTGACAGATAAAAGTTGTAAATCCAATAGGGAATAACTTAATTAGTTTTTTTCTTCAAATAGAACCAAAAAAAAATAAAAAAATAATCATTGACTCCTGATTTTAACTTCTTTACTATTTTTTATATATTGTTAATAATAAAATAGAACATTTTCAGACATAGTCCTTAAATATATTAATTTTATATATCCACTGACAGAATAACTGAACGATAGTTGACCCATTTACAGTCCGAGGAACATGTGTCGGTATTTAGTGACCGATAAATCACGACACTTTGTTGTTAAATTAGTAGACTTACGTTTTTTAAATTTTCGAAAATCATCAGAGACAGAAAGCACCATAACTCTTTCCGAAAGGTTTCATTTCGGACAGTAATTGCTCATATATTTTGTTTAAGAACAGAAACTAGCATTCCTAAAATTAAATTAGACAATCGATCATAAATTCTATCTGAGTGTGATGGGTCACGCCCTTAGATAATTTATTTTCAGTTTTTAGTTGTAACCACATTGAAATTATATGGTTGAGCATACAATTGGGCAATTAATGGAGATGAAACTGCAACATTAACTTATTTGTTGAAGAGATATACCGGGTGTTCGGGAATATTTTGACTTATATATTAATTTTCTTTTATCATTTAAGTATACAAAATAGCTGGATGTACAACAATCAGTTAACTAAAAAGAGAGCTAGATGGCCGATAAAAACAGACCAAATTTTTCTTAGTTTTGTATTGATACCGAATTAAAATGTTATAATAAATTAAAACAAATTAAACTTTTGAAGAAGAGTGTCCAGTTATCACGTAGCCGAGTGTCGGTGTGTTCCAACCTTTCTCTTTGAATACTTTCTCTGTTTGCTCTAGGGATGACGGGGGCAAAATTAAGAAAGTTAAATCTCGGTTGTGACGAATGGTATATGTGATATCTAGCTTTGATAACATTAAATATTATTTTTATTTTTTATATATTTTTTTATATGGAGCGGCGTTGGCGTGTATTAGTGTCATAAAACAACACTCCCGCTCAGAGGAGTAAACCTCGAAAAAAATCCGCAACCACACAGTGTCAGGCGATCCGTGCCTAAGCGGTGAGTGGCCTAGCGTCAGACGGCCGCAAACGGAGCCCTCGGAGAACTGGCGAACCTTCGCTGTATTTCAAGCCTTAGCGTGGGTAAGGGAGTACTGCCTCGACGGACAACAAAACTTCGTCCCTACTTGTGAAAACTATATTAACAAGTACTTAATCAGGCAAAAAAAAACACAAAAGAAAACAAAGAAACTATGAAGCAAATTGGAACAAGCTATGAATACATAGTGAAGGATACATCAGCAGTGAAGGAAAGAAAGGGAACGTCCTCAGCGAAGAGGAAAAGAGGAAGGAGAAGATTATGATCAGAAAAAGAGAATTTATTGGAAGGTCTCTGGTCAGGGGTAGGGACCTGACCAAGAAGGATCTTCCAAGGGAGGAAGCAACCTTGCAAAGGAGCTTCTCTCTTGGAGTGAAACTAGCTGAGGGGAAGGAGGAGATATTTGACATAACGTCCATGGTAAGGGCAATGGAGAAACTTACCAGTGTAAAAAAACCAGAACTGGAAATATGTACTGAAGGTACATACAGATCAAGACAAGTGGAATACTTTCAACTCAATACATTTACCACAATTACAATGAAGGACCAGGAGAAGGACAACTAAGGAAGTCGTCAGACCATTTTTATAGTCCCTGTAAAAAAATGTAAGACAAAAATGGACTGACACAAGAGACTACTAGTAAGTATGTCTAAATTGAGAGAAATCGTAGAGATTATAGGGACCAGAGAGACATCCCTAAGAGTAGTGGGGGTTAACCACAGGAAGCTCCTTGAAGTCACCTTTAGAGATATGGACCTCCACCTCGTGCTGGAGGAGTATGAACGAGAAGAAAAAAGGACGAGGAAGCAGAAGGTCATCATAAAGGCAGGCGAAAAAATCTTACGCCGATCTGCTGAATCAAATAAAGGCTAGCTTAGATACGAAGAAGGAGGAGATTAGTGACAAAAGCGCTAAAAAGACCAGGAGCAGAGACCTTATCCTCGAAGTTGCAGGCAAAGAACAGGCCGAATATCTGAAGAAAACCATTTTGGCCCGTACGGAGGAAAACACGGTAGAAGACGTCCGAAGCTATTAGGTTCAGGTAAACATATTCGACATAGACGGAGATGTCACAAAGGAAGAAATTCTGAGACAGGTCGAGGGATATATTGGCAGCAGGGACCCAAATGACGTCAAAATAGAGACGGGAAAAATAGAGACGGGAACACAAATGCAACGGTCGGACTGATGCGGATCGCAGCCAAGAAAGCATTGGAAAAAGAACATATAACCATCGACTGGAACTCGTGCAAGATACGAGTGAGACTGCGTATCTAGCGATGCTTTAGATGCCTGCAGTTCGGGCATAGTAAAATCGACTGAAATAGTAATTTTGTTGCTTAGTAGAAACGACCTATAGTGTATTTTTATGTATGAGAAAGTAATAAAACAATAAATTATGTATGCAAATCCCTAAACTGTTGATACGAGTGACTCAATGAAAAACAGATATTTGTCAACAAGTTTACAGAAGTATATAGGAAAACAATTTTAAATTGAGTATGACCACCAGGTATAAAGGTTGGAGCAGAATAGAATACAATAGTTGTGAGGGTTACTAATCCCTAAATAAGGTTGTCAGTGTCGGAGTGATGGAGGTTAACAGGTACTAATGAATTTGCAAGAAATGTAATATGTTTATTTTATTGGTTATATATAACCAATAAAAGTTTAATAAGTACCTACCTATATGCAAAATAAAGTTTAATTCTTTAGATAAAATAAAACGTTTTATTTTATCTGAAATGAGTGCATTCCACGAAGTAAGGGTTTCAACAATCAAACATTTAATTCTTTAATTCCAGGAATCTACGACAGTAATTTACTAGATAATTACTTTCTAAACTTATTCCACAGAAAATGTGATAGTGGGTTTTTCCATTTTGTAGAAAGGTCCAAGTGGCGTATTCAAAATTCTTAACAGTTCACTAAAAGTAGGTACTTCAGTTGCAAGGTGCAGTTTATTGTGTATACTAGTGTTATGGAAAATTTGGAAGTGCCGTGTAAACGCCGAAAAATTGGTCCTTTAACAGTTAATGAAAAAACATTAATATTTAATTGTTTTAAATTATTTACAGACAAACGTTTATGTGAAAGTGTTAATGAGACCGTTGAGTTAGTTAGCAGTACACTTGGTGTTGGGAAATCTACGATTTACAGAGTTATTAAAGAAGAGAAATGTGGTAGTTTTCAAATGCCACGTAATGCTCCAGGAAAACCAAAATTTCAAATAGAATATCATTTTAAAGAAGGACTTCGACGGAAAGTGCATGAATTCTTCTTTAGACAAGAATTTCCAACATTGGATAAAGTTCTTGTCTTAGTTCGAGATGATAAGGATTACCCACAAATGAGTCGAAGTACGTTATGGAAACTTTTAAAAGAAATAGGCTTCCGCTGGAAAAAGAATACCAGAAAGTCTATTTTATTAGAAAGAAGCGATATTGTCATATGGAGAAGACATTTTTTAAGAACCATAAAGGAAATGAGAAATCAAAAAAAAAATATTTTATCTTGATGAAACATGGATCAACGAGGGTCATACACCAAATAAATTTTGGCAGGATGAAACTGTTACAAGTCAAAGGCACGCTTTTGTAAATAACTTATCTACTGGTTTAAACCCACCATCAGGAAAGGGACGCAGGCTGATAATAGTACACATTGGCAGTTCAGACGGTTTTGTTGAAGGTGGTTTATTAACTTTTGAATCAACTCGTACCGGTGACTACCATGAAGACATGAACGCTGATGTCTTTCAAGAATGGTTCGAACAAATGATAGATCTTCTTCCTAAGAACTCTGTAATAGTAATGGATAATGCAAGTTATCACTCCAGACTTATAGAAGGACTGCCCACAACCAAGTGGTTAAAAAAAGACTTGCAGAATTGGCTGAGTTCAAAAAATATTACGTACCATCCCGGATCTATAAGAAAGGAACTTTATTCGTTGTGTGCTGTTGTGTGATGAAATTGCCAAAAATCGTGGAATGACAGTACTTAGATCCCCACCATATCATTGTGAATTAAACCCGATTGAACTGGTTTGGGCACAGATAAAGAGTGAAGTTTCAAGAAAAAATACCACTTTTAAAATTCATGATGTTAAACAGTTGTTTTTGGAGGCCGTAAATAATGTAAAACCTGAAAACTGGGAAAAGGCAGTAAATCACACTATTAAAGAAGAGGAAAAAATGTGGAAGCTGGACAATATTACTAATAAAATGATCGAGCCAGTTATTATAAATCTTGGTTCTGAAAGTTCATCTTCTGAATCTGATTTGGATTTGTAACAAGTAGCTGTAAGTTTTATATTAATATTTTTATTCATCTATTTAACATACCTTAGACGGTTTTAAAAACTCTTTTTCTCTTTTGTAATTTTTAAAAATTAAAAAAAAATGTTAATTTTATAAAACTCTTTTTAATGTAGGCCAGTCAGTTCTAATATAGTGTGTGATAAAAGAGGTCACTTTTGTTTACATACACATAACACTTTATAAGATTGAAATAATTCATTTATTTTTTACAATTATTCAAAGTAATTTTTCAATTAATCTTGAGCACGCCCATGGAGTGGTCAGAGGTATCAGTTAAAATTATGCTAATTACTCTCTCGTTCATAAAAAATAAACTATAGATAGAAACATACCAAAGAGACAAAGAGGTGACGGTCATTATCATGATTATTATTTTTCATTTATTCTTTTCCGCTTCTCTATAAGTTTATTTTGAGTCTATTTAAGTATTTTGAGCTATCCTAAAATTACGTGATAACAACTAAAAAATTATTTCCAAAATTCTTTCCTATACATGCGATGAATACTTTTACTAGTATTTTTTGAGGAAAATAAAAATATTTCTTGATCGCATCTGTATAATATAAAATGTGAATTTTGTGAATGTTCCCATAAAAAACGTTCAACAAACTTCCGCACCAACTAACTCTTCGTTCTGATTTATGATATTTGAGTATTCGTAGGGCATGGTCCTTATCAAAAATTTGATAAAATGATTACTACGTTAAAAAAAACACGATAATAACGTTTTTTCACACAGATATCAAGCTGAGTAACATTTAGAGATTATTATATTATGAGTTGTTTTGTTATTTAATGAAAACGTCCGTTATAAATTATGAGTTACGTAAAGGCATGGAGAGGCACTGAGTAATTTGTGTATTTGTTTAATGTTTATGCAATGTTTAGTTTCCTAAAATGTGACAGCGCTTATTAAATATTTATGTTAATGAGATTAATATGATTATATATAAAAATGTTCCATGATGTGTGTCCACGCTAATATTTTAAGCCGCTAAACCCATTTGAATAAAATTTTGTGAAAGGGTATTTTTTGGTTTAACTTAAACGACTTTTATATCGATGAGTCAATCACCTTTATTTTTTTATTATAAGTTCAAGATTTTTTAGTAAGTCAATAACATATCGAGGATACATTGTGGGTACTGGTAGGTAACCAACTATACAGATATCTAAATTCAGTGGTGGTGAACTAAAGATTTTTATAAAAGACCCTTTATATTTTATCAACATTTGGTACCTCGACTATGGAAAGCAGATATGTGTAGAAAGTTGGGTTCTTTAAATTTTATTATTGCAGAGTGGAATGTTAAATGATGTATTTGAGAGTGCTATTGAGATGGAGTGTGAATAAAGTAAATTTTGTAATGTATTGTTTATAATACTTAAGTTATAACTTAAATAAATAAGGCCCTCTATGTTAAAAACCAACATTTGGTACGTGAGAAATGTAAGAAGTGCAAGTTATAAGTTCATGCACATAAATAATAACTAATTAAGATTAATTAAACAAGAATTTACTTAAGTGTAAAAACATAAGAATATGTATCCAATATGCATCAATACATTTTTTGAAAGGATAAAAGAACACGTCAGAATTGTATTATACATAATCTGGTTTTGAGCAAGTCGAATGCGAGTTAATAATGCCGAATAACTAATAATTTTTTTTAACAAAATAAGTTTTTTCTACCACCTGTATGCTATACGTCCAATATAAAAACCTTTTTAAGCCCTTACTAAAATTTACCAAAAAGGCAAACAAACAAAATAATTTTAGCCCGTAAATATTATCCATATCAACCCTGCACAAGGACCCTGTTAATCTACTACATTATTTTAGTGTTGTCCCAATGCAAGAACAAGACGAGACTTGGACAGTCTTGGTCTTGGTCTTGCACCGACACCTGGTCTTGGTCTTGGTCTTGGTATTATTATTAATAAATATCTAAACAACTGATACCGCGTATGGTTTGCAGCCCCGATCTAAGCAATCCGTACCGAGCTCTAACTAACTCAGCTATGAACCATGCCCCACGGAAGTCAATCTATTTCTTAATAATTGTTTGCATTTAATAAACTTACATGTGCTAAAACATGGTTAAAATAAAAAAAAACAACTTAAGTTGGCCAACTGAAGAAGAATATCGCTTCTTCATCATCACAGTCATTAACATCTTAGTAGATGTGTTGTGGTTCATAATTGGGCTTCAGCAGCTCGGACAGTTTGATTGATAATATTTCTCCACTGGTCGCGGTCATCAGTTATATGTATTGCCTCAGTATACTGTTTATTGAGAAGTTTTTAGTAATGTCCGCCCATCGCTGTGGAGATCTTCCGCGTTGGCGTTGAGTCTGAGGCCTTCCTTATACCACCAACCGCTCCATTTTGTGATCACTTCGATGAATGTGGCCAAAGAACTTTAAAATTCTAGAGTAAACGGTACTGGAGAGACGCTGATCCGGTTTAATTTCATCCAGAACCGAGATATTTCTACGGCGAGCCGTCCATGGAATTCGAAGCAGGCGTCTCCATGTCCACATTTCAAAGGCGTCTATACGTCGCCGATCTGATTCTTTGACTGTCCATGTCTCGCATGCATAGTAAAATATGGAAAAGGCCAGAGTTGAAACGAGTCTCTTTTTGTTTGTCATAGTAATGTGACGATCACGCCAGACCCCGTTTAGTTCACTCATTGCTGCTCTTGCTAGTTGAATGCGTCTTCTAATTTCGGATTCACAACTGCCTGTGTTGTTAACTTGAACTCCAAGATATATCATAGATGAGACTAACTCGCATCCCGCAATAGTTTGGGTTTCAGGAAACTGTTGTTGGCGATCAATAACCATGATTTTGGTTTTGTTGCAGTTAACCATGAGTCCAAATTTAGCACTTTCTACCTCGAGTTTTTTTAATAATTTAGTAATTTCTTCTGGAGTAGAGGCTAGAAGTGTAGTGTCGTCTGCGAAACGCAAGTTAGATATCTTAACACCACCTAGGTTTACTCCTCCCTCCCAACCATCCAAGACTCTGCGCATTATGAACTCCGAATAGATGTTAAATAATAAGGGAGATAAAACGCATCCTTGGCGTACTCCCTTCTACAAATGTACTTTGGAGAAGGGAGTACTCCAAGGATGCGTTTTATCGCTTCTTAGCATGCTTAAATACTTTTCCGCTGTCCATTACAATTACCATCTACAAATATCGGACCAATAATATGGTATGACTATATGCTCAAACATTCAATTTTTGAGGATCCTGAGTGTGTGTCTCACGCATCCAATGGGGATTCTCCGCTGACCAATATCTACAGTTTTGTCAGTTTACCTCTCCGTTCAATGTAAATGTTGATTCATCAGAAAAAAAAATTGTGCCAAGAGCTATTTCATTTGTGTTAATTTTATTCATCATTGTTCTGAAGCTATTTTGTAGTGGCATTTTAAAGTAATTACTATTTAAAGGAGAATAAGCCACAATTAAAGATTAAAGTTGGTTTATTGACGTTGTAATTGTTAAAACAGGATTTTCGAAGTGGAAATTTAAACGTCAATAAACTAACTTTAACCTTTAAGTGTGGCTTATTCCCATTTAAATAATAAATACTTTATCCATCATTCTTACGTAGACATCCATTCTATGATCTAGATTGTCTTGTGTTAGCTCCTGCACAAAAGTCAATTTATATGGATGAAGCTTTACTTCATGGAGGCACCTTAGGACAGTTGTGTGACTCACATTATTTTGGCGTGCAATTTCACGTGAACTTGACGTTGGATTCTCTGCGACAAATATCCACTTTCACCTCATCTTTAATGAAATTCGGTTTTCTTTTTAATGGTGATATGTTCAAATTCTCTTGAACATGTGCTTCATTGATTACAAAAAAGCGTTTGATAAAGTTCGTCATGATCACTTAATGAAACTGCTAGTAGAAAAAAAACTTGAATAAAAGGGACATTAGAATTATCTCTAAGATTTACTATAACCAGAAAGCAAATATCCGAATAGAGCAAGAGACAACGGAGGAAAGCGAGATCAAGAAAGGCGTAAGACAGGGTTGTATACTCTCACCGTACTTATTCAATCTATACTCCGAAGACATTATAAACACAGCACTTTCGGATCAAAATATAGGTATTAAAATAAATGGCATCCGAATAAACAACTTGAGATATGCCGATGACACGGTACTAATCGCAGAAACTTGGGAAGATCTTCAAATACTAATTAACAAAATAGTAGAATGCAGTGAAGAACACGGATTATCACTTAACATAAGCAAAACAAAAATAATGCTAATATCTAAATCACCACAAAACTTCCCTGACATAACCGTGCATGATCAAAGAATCGAATGTGTAAGAAGATATAATTACCTGGGAACTGTTATCAACGAAAATAATGATTGCTCTGAAGAAATCAGAACCAGAATAGAGAAAGCTAGAGCCACATTTACTAAATTGAAAAAGGTGTTCTGCGGAAGAGATCTAAGTCTAAAACTTAAAATTCGCCTTTTGAGATGTTACATTATGTCAGTTCTCCTCTACGGGATGTAAACATGGACATTGAAAAAAATCGATACCAAAAAGATAGAAGCATTTGAGTTGTGGATGTATCGTAGAATATTAAGAATACCCTGGACAGAGAAAGTAACAAATGTGGAGATTTTGCGGAGAGTGCGGAAAGAGAAAGAGCTGATACTTACTGTTAAAAAGCGCAAACTACAATATTTGGGACATGTTATGAGGGGAGATAAATACCAGTTGCTGCAATTGATTATACAGGGAAAGATAATGGGAAAGAGATCTATAGGAAGAAGAAGACATTCATGATTGAAAAACTTGAGAGAATGGTACAATTGCACCAATTACCAACTGTTTAGATCTGCATCAAAAATACGCATAGCTTTGATGATAGCCAAACTTCGGAACGAAGACGGCACTTGAAGAAGAAGTTCAAATTCTCTGAATGGTATATAAATTTTAGACACAGTACCTTGTAAAATATTAGGCAACTAAGGATAAGTCTGATTAAATAAGTTTGCTACTTTAGCTTGACTTCTAAATTCTCCCCGTAACCGATCATCATTAAAATCCTAATTCAGTGGGTCTTAGTTAAATATTTCATTTTTATTTTTGCAAGAAATTAGCTTTTAATTAGGAATCCGCATTATTTATCGATTTAGTTTAATTAGCAGACTATCTAGACAGTTTTTAACTATTCACGACAAAAAATGTTAACACGGTTACTAAACAAAAATTTTCCGCAATATTCTGACACTAGAGTAGAAGTGTATTGTCTGTATTTAGCTAATTTAAAATAATACCATAACACGTGATAAATTATTAATTTCAAAATTTCACCTGATATTATTCATTATATATGATACATGATATAGTTCGTTGAAATCAAAAGTATTATTCTAGAATTATCTAAAGTAGTCCCAGCTCTATTCGTTGTTTGACGGATGGATTTTCTTGCGTTCGAGATATCTGTGGAAGGTTCTCGATGCCCTTTCGAGATATAACCGTTACATGGGCCATGCCGAAAGCATGTTCGTAACAATATATAAAATTTAAAGTACAGGGAATACTTCATCGTAGTCTTATTTCGCAATATGGCCGACTAAATAGCGTGAAAATTTCAATTTTCAAAGTCATTTTTTATTTAAACTAATTTAAAATAATGAATAATGCTAGTAATGCTGGTATATACCTGCAATATTCAACATATATATGCAAATGCCACAACAGCAATAAACCTCCACACCCCTACTCAAAAAATAAAACTAAAAAGGGGAGTTAGACAAGGAGACAACATGTCACCAAAACTATTCAATGCCGTAATGCAGCATGCATTCCAGATGTTAGAATGGGAAAACAGAGGTTTGAGTGTCGATGGCGAAAGGCTGAACCACCTACGATTTGCAGATGACATAGTTCTAATAACCGACGACTTAAAGGAGGCCAACGAAATGCTACAAGATTTACAACGAGTCTCCCAAAAAGTAGGGCTGGAAATAAACTTTGCGAAAACTAAAATGATAACCAACTTAGTACCTAGTGGACCATTGAAACTAGAAAACTGGCATATTGAAACGGTTGACAAATACATATATCTGGGCCACGAAATACAAATAAGTAGAGACAACCAAACATGCGAATTATCTAGAAGAATAGCTTTATGGAGCTGAAACACTGACATTGACTAAAGCATCAATAAAAAAGTTACAAGTAGCACAACGAAAAATGGAAAGATCTATGCTTGGCGTAACTTTGAGAGACCGAATACGAAATGATGAGATACGACGAAGAACTGGAGTGGAAGACGTCATAAAACGGATTACGAAGTTGAAGTGGAAATGGTCAGGACACGTCGCAAGACAGAGAGACAACAGATGGACAAAAAAGATTTTAGAATGGCGGCCAAGGGCAGACAAGCGAAATCGTGGAAGACCACCTACCAGATGGACGGACGACATTAAAAGAATAGTGACAAACTGGATCGCAGCTGCACAGGACAGAGAAGAGTGGAGACATCTTGAGGAGGCCTATGTTCGACAGTGGACAAATTTGGCTGTGTGATGATGAAAATAATGAATGTATACATTCATAATTTCCAAAAATTGTTTCCGAATGCGCATAGTTGATAAACGAACTGGAACCTAATCATGTGTTACCTACTTCTTCTTCGTCCTTAATCAATATTTTCTTTCTATCAATCAATCAATAAGTTTATAACGTGCTACGTCGTTTTCTAATTTCCATTTTCTATTTATCTCTGTCGTTCCCAAGGTTTTCTTCAAGTCCCCTCTCCCCTTAAGTATTTATCGATTCCTTCTCTTCCACTTAATCTCGGTCTACCTTGCTTTCTTCTTCCATGCGGTGTTCAGTTCAATGCTTTTTTTGGTATTCTGTGTTGATCAATTCTTTGGGCGTGTCTATACCATCTTAGTCGATTTATTCTAATGTCCTCTGTTATATTGTGCTTAACACCCATAATTTCTCGTATTCTTTCGTCTCTAACTCTCCGTCTAATCTTGATTTTCTTGCAACTCTTTTCCAGAAATTAATTTCTGTAGCTTCTAATGCTTAAAGTTTTTTTCTTTTAGTGGTCATACCTCACTTCCATATGTAACAATGCTTTTTATAATGCGGTGATAGATTTTGTGTTTGTTTTCTTGGGAGATTGTTTTGTCCCACAGTGCACTGCGTAATTGCCTAATGGCTAGTCTTCCTTGGTTATTTCTATATTTAATTTCTTCGACTAATTTGCCATCGTTAGTTATTATAAATATTTTTATTTTTGACAGTATTTTATTTCTTGCTGTATTTCTTCCAAGATTATATTTTGTTGAATTCCCCCAATACATGTGTATTCAGTTTTCTTGATATTTACTGTTACTCGCATAGTTCGTATTCTTCGATAATTTTAAGAGTCAGATATTTGAGGTCTTGATAGTATTGGGCCATCACTATCTGGTTATCTGAAAAATTCAATGTGTACAATATTGCGTCGTTTAGAGGAATTCCCATGTTTCTGCATTTTCTTTTCCACGTCTTTATCATTTGCTCCGAGTAGATCATAAACAAAGTAGAAGACACACAACATCCTTGTTTGAGTCCTTTGATAGTAAAATAGTGAAACCCTTAAATACCTCCTGACCTTTCTTTATTTTACTTGCGTTGTTCTTGTAGAGGTGTTGAGCAGCCTCGAATGCTTCCCAGAATTTTTGTTGTGGCACACTATCATAAGCTATTTTAAGGTCCACGTAGAGGAGATGTATTGGTTGATTTCGTGCTACTTTTTTTCTCGATTATCTGGGTAACAGTACACAGATGATCAATAGTTAATCTACCTGCTCTAAAACCGGCCTGTTCTTCGGCCTCTGTATCACAGAATTCATCTTCCATTCTCTCTTTGATAAGTTTCCCATAAACTCTCGAGATGGTGCTAGGGACTGCGATTCCTTGATAATTGTCACATACATCTTTACTTCCCTCCTTATGTATTGTCGTGATAAACGATGTCGTCCATTCCTCCGGTATACTCTCTCCGTTAATACATTTTTGGTAAAGGCTGGCTATCTGCTTATATAATTTGCTTGTACCTTACTTGGGTAGCTCAGGTGGGATATTGCCAGGGCCTGATGAGTTTTTATTCTTTAATGATTGGTATTCTCGTACTGCCTCTTTGTCGTCAATCCTAATTGGACAAGCGATTGTATGTACTAGCACCTCTGATTATGTTTGGAATGTTTGCAAATATTCTGCCTTCCTCCCGCCAGTAGATTTGCGAAATATTCGTCCCATTTATCTAGGCTGATCGGTGAGATGATGTCTTTGGTCTTATCTTGTCGGAGAAATCGAAGTATTTTCTACCTTTCGGTGCTTCTGCTACCCCCGAAGTAAGTGTTCAGTTCATTCTGGAGCAGTTTCTTTCCCAGCTTTTGTTTTTCTCCTTAGTTATCGCACCTCGTACGTTTTTTGGGCTGTTTGATATTCGTTTTTACTTTGATCAGTGTTTCTGGCATTTATGTCGTTTAATCTTTATTTTTTCTTCAATTTCTTCATCCCACCAATATGGTTTCCTTCTTTAGGTTTCTTCATATTTACCCAGGGCTTCTTCTGCTGCACTTTTGAGACATTGTTTTATGTAGTTGTAATGGTGCTCAATACTATCAAAGTTTTCTTGTGAGAGCTTTTCATTGAGTCGCTTTTTATACAGTACCTTTGTACTTTCATGGTTGAGGCTATCCAAGTTGTATTTGGTTTCTATTGTTTTTTGCTTTTGTTCCTCGTTGTGTTCTTTTTCGTGGCTAGTCGTAGGAGTATTATTTTAGCCTTTACTAGGTAGTGGTCGCTTCTACATGTGCTTCCTCTAAACGCTCTTATGTCTTGTATATTAAGTTGCGTATTGTATCGGGCGATCACATAGTCCATAATGGATTTAAAATTTCTTGATTGTTGGACCCAAGTAAATTTATGTATTTATCGTTGCTGGAAAAAGCCGTTGAGTATTGTCAGGTTGTCTTCTTCACATATGTTAATAAGCCTATCTCCATTTCGTTTTTAGTATCTTCTCCGAATTGACCAACTATTTTATCTTTAACTTTTTTGCCCGTTCTCACATTTAGATCTCCTAATAGAAGTATTTCTCTTGATGTTCCTATTTTTAATATTTCGTAAGACAGTTGCTCAAAGAACTCTTCTTTATCTTTGAATATAGCGTCCTCGTTTACTGCATAGATGCCAAGAATGGTGAATTTACTACCATGCTGGATCAGGTTAAGTTTGATGATGTGCTGATTCACTGCTTCCCAGGATGTTATGCACCTTCTGAGTCTTTTGCCCAAGGGCCCTTGCTGGGCTCTTTTATCTCTAAGTATTCCTGAAAAAAAGGCTCGTATTCTCCTAGGTTTTCTTATCCCTACACTTTCTTTTTATTCTTGGTTAGTACTAAAATATCCATTTTTAAGTGATTGGCTGCCGTAATTACGTCGTTGAGTTTATGGATAGCACTTAAACGTTCCAAGTACCAGTATTCATAGTCCGTTTTCTAAGCTTGATTCGTCTTAGTTTGTTTAATCGTTTCCGAGGCCTGTTACTGGAAGTTTTAACCTTTACAGTTTTCAACAAGTATCGACGGGTTAACCCGATGTCTCAACCCCTATTTTGGAGGACCGGAACTTTGATTTCCATTGACTCCTTTTATTTATTTTAAGGGACCCGTAGCAGGTACTAGTTTCCCGGGTCAGCAAACACCCGCAAATTGCGGAAGGCAGGGATCGATTCACTTACCCGCTACCTGTCTATTTTCTTTCTAAAAGAATATTATTTTCCAATTATAATCGAAAACATTAATAAATAACATCCAATAAAAAAATCATTGGTAACATTACCTTACTACTTACCAAAAATAGTGACACGTGTACAAGTTTAGTCAAAGTCATATAAACTTTTACTTCCAAGATTTTAACGAATTTTTAGCTAAAGGATCCAAACCAAGGCCAAAAACCAAAAAAAATATTCACGAATTTAATGACACAGAAAATGATGAATAAATATCTGCATTTTTTTGTGAATTTATTGTTGGTGTAAAGCGACTTGTAAAAATTACTGTAAATATTTAGTTAAGTTTTAATTGGAATATTTTACAAAATCTAAATAAATAATAACAGGTACCTCATTAGAAATGTTCACCACACTACACTAAAAATTTCATTATCTTGGTTATATACAACGATAATATAAATTTAATTTATTTTGATTTCAACCGTTTAAATAATATACTGAATATGCGGAGAATGAAATTACTAAATACTTATTCAATTATGTATATGAAAACTATCTTGTGAAAAAGTGAAAAAAGTTATAATTGTGTACTTCGTATCAGATACCTCTTAAAAATAATTCAATGTTTAATAGCTATTACTGAAACGTGTTGCCATCTCAAAACTTCTGCAACTGTTTAAGACCAGCTGTTGAACCATTTTCATACACTCCTTTATATGTGTGTTATTGATTGTCGGGTCAACCTGATAAGTATTAATATTCTCGCCAGTCACCAATCAGACTATGGCCTCGTCCCCTGGGTACCCATTGGCGCGGTACGTTATTTGAGAGTACCCACAAACATCTTTACAGGTGTTAGTACCAGTTCAACTTGGTACGGAGTTACCGGCGGCGGCATCCTATACACGCCGATGTATCGGTATCTCACCATCCGTTGTTTTTAAGCAGACAATGAATGTTAGCGGACGGTGCATTGCTTAGAGCAGCGGTGTCCTCATATATTTTCCTGGAGGTTCAAAGATATAAGTATTATTGGTCAAGTTGATTTATATGTAAAAAGGTTAGTAAAATATCGCTTAAAAAACGATAATAATATTAACTTTATTAACAAATGTTAACTGTTGTTATATATATCTAACGTCCGTTGTACGAGCTTAGGGTCTTGTCTCATAGGAAGGTTAATTAGACCATTCCTCAACTCTGCTATAAGCGCTTTACTTTATCAATTTCAGACTATGGTATATTTTACGAATTTGCGACTATTTTGGATATATTGAAAAACATGTGGTTTTCAATTATATAGGGTTACGATTTTCATTGAAATTTGATTATGTACCTTTTTAAATACCCCATATAATACAAACACATTTCAAAATTACCATTATGTAAGACTCTGTATATATTTGTAATTAATTTTAAAATGTAAAGCTCACAGCTACCTCCTATTTTTGTAAATAACTTTTTTGGTATCTCCTATAATAACAGATACAATGGACTTTGTCACAAAAGTTGAACACCCTGTATACATATTACATATGTTAGGCAACTTTAACTAGTGTTAGTGTTAAAAGGTAGTTTTCAACTATTATCAGAGGCGTGCTATAAGGATAGACACTTTCTTTTTGCACCTCACAATCTACGCCACTGTAGTAATAATTATTTCAGCATGTTTTTTTTACTCTTCGTTACTTTTTATGTAAATATCATCCGTGTATCTCAATGCGATAGAGTAAGTTTTTTTCAAGTTATTTGCGTTTAAAGCTACCTAATGTTTAAAATACATTAATCTTATTTTATTACTAACATTTCTTTCACACGAGTCATAACTATGTCACCAATAAAGTTATACAATTTAGAAGATTCAGTAAATTTTATTTGAAATTATTTTTTCATATTAACGTTTTAGTTTATAAAAAATCAGACATAAGATTTTTATTATACAATACAACAATAAATCAATTTAATAAATTTTCAAAGTGGCCTCCATTCACTTGAATACATTTTTGAATTCTGTCAGAAAAATTTCTCCTAACCTTCAAAAATATGTTTGCTTGATTTCTAATAAAATTTGCGGCATTCTCTATTTGTTGGCATAATTCTTGTCGAATATTAATTTTTTGAGCAGACACAAGTGCCTTCATATATACCCAAAAATTAAAATCTAAGAGATTTAAATCAGAACTCCAAGCAGGCCGTGGAAACTTATTTCCTCGTCCTATTCATCTACGAGGAATTTGATTGTTGGAAAGAGAAAGAGAAACTGTCTGGAGTTGGATTTATTGGAAGATTTGGAGATTACAAAGGAAACAAATGGAAACTCTCACTGTCTTAATACTTAAATTAATTTAAATTGTACTAAATTTAAACCTATTTTTAAAACCTTTATTACAGCTTCACCTCGTAGGGGACCCAGATCGGCTGTTTAGACTTCCTGCAATGAGTATATCCATTAAGAATGTAATTTTATACTTCGAACAACATTACTATTTTATTCTTCAATAATTTACAGAACTAGCTTGCTCAGGTTCAATTGATCTAGAGTTGACGTTATTTACACTCTCCACGCCTCTTTGTAATTTAGATATACCATCTCCTCAGTTGTATATTTCAACTTTTTCCACTGTTGGTCAGTTGGTCTTGAGTAACGCTTTGACATATTAATTTTATAGTTCTCCCATTGACTGTGGGTTCAACTGAACTAATTGGATTTTACCCCATTATATACTTTGCTTTTAATTTTAATTTTTAATTTTTAGTATTTTAATTACATAGTCAGATTTCTTCTTTTCTACAGTATTGATAGTGCGTGGTAGATCATTTTATTGTAGTCAACTACCAACTTCTAATATATTGTTTAGTCTATTTCGTGCATTCGTACTTTACGTCGACTTCAGTTGCTCTCAAACTAACACCCTAATTATTATAGACAGGTTTGAGTGTGAGATCTGGATTATTCAATTTACTTAAAAATATTCTATCTAATTTTATATTTCATCAGTTGACTTCCTATAGTAGTGTCAGTTGGACCTTTGGTCAATGCTTAATTTCATATAATTTTAAAAGGTGCAGATCACATATCTATGATTGTGACTGCCCATCCAAGCTATCATATGTCACATTTCACCTCAACATTTTCGTTAGACCGGGAGCCATTCTGCCTCTGGCTTCTATACACAATGTAGCTTCGCCTATTTTTAAAAATTTTAAAGTGTTTGTTTGTCCTTGTGTAGTGTAGTGTGATGTACCATTTTATGTTTATAACATTTTATTCTTGCCGTATAGGTCACAATTGACGAAGTAAGTCTAAAACGTTAATCATTAAAAACTTTTATCAACCATCAACTTCGAATTTTTATCGAAATTAATTAATTTATTAAATTAAAAAAACGTTCCTTGGCTTATTTCAGAGGCCCCTAAAGATGCTCTAGGGAGCGAAAGTACTTGGGCAAGATTAAATTAATTAAACTGTGCTCGATATTTGCCTTTTATTTGATCAAAGTTCATTTATTCGAGCTCAACCTTATATCAACATAAATAAATGGCATCAGCCTACCCAATTGGTTAAATATTAGTTTAGTGGAATGAACATAACCTATAGAGACACTAAATGAAAGCTTAACATACGTCAGTGTTGCCATATAATCAATTATTTCATAGTCTTACATCTAAATTTCAAAATCGGTAAGGAGTACTTAATATATAAAATGTAAATTGAAAACAATACACATATCTGTATTTGAAATACATATATATGATAAAAAGCAATTCATTTATAGGTACTTACCTATAAAAAATAATATACAATAAAATTATACCCTTAATTTGCATTTCTTCTTCTTTAAGTGCCGTCTCCTTTAAGAAGGTTGGCTATCATCACGGCTATCTTCACCTTTGACACTGCTGCTCTAAACAGCTCAACAGAGTTACAATTGTACCACTGCCTCAAATTGTTTAGCCAGGATACACGTCGTCGGCCTATGCTTCTTCTGCCCAGTATCTTTCCTTGTATAATGATCTGCAGCAACTCATTGCATTTAAGAAATACTTATATAATAAAAAGCATTAAAATTACCTATACATTATACGTTAATAATAATTTACAATATTTAGCTACATTTAAGGTAAAACCAAATAGTCATAATATTTGGTTTTCATAACAAAAAATATAATTTCGTAAAGGTGTCTTTATATTATCCTACAAATTATACAAAAAATATGGCAACACTGTGACGCGCAAACATATTATTCAGATACTAAATAAATCTTGGGTTATGTTCATTGCATTAAACACATAATTAACCAAATTTTAAATATACCCTACCACTTGTGAGGTTGATAATTTTTGAAAGAGTGACTTCCTAATTCCAAGTGTTAAAAAATGTAATAACTAATAAAGATTCATGAAAATTTATGATTAGAATTAACAAAATGTATAAGAAACCTGATTAAACTATTAAAGACACTCATGTGAAATAAACAATAAAATCAGAAAATAATAAAAAACACTTGCTAAAATGATTAATACGACAGTGGCGTAGATTGTAAGATGGAAAAAGAAAGTATCTATCTCCGGGGACAGCACGCCTCTGGTAAGAGCAGAAAACTATTTTTTAACACTAGTCTAAGTATCTTCTGTATCTCGGTAAGAGCTCTTGATAACGAACGTTTTTCAATGGATAACGGACCGTTGCTAAAGGTCGATTCAGACACAACCGGTCCTGTTTGGTCACAGAACTATCAACTATCTGACAGCTGGGAAACTGTTTGTCAACTGATGAGTGTGAATGCCGGCAACATATTTGCATTAAAGAATATTTTGTATGGCCCAGTTTTTCAGTGAGAGGTTAAAATTTTGGTTAACTAACCTAGGTTAAATTTTAACCAATTTTTTAACCCTTATATCGTTTTTCAGTACTTTAAACCAGGTTAAAAAAATCTGGGTTAGCTAACCACTTTTTCTCTTCTGTTGGCTGCAGTTATTGTACTTGCGCATGTGCAATTCGATACCTTTTTTGACAGAAAAATAAATAAATAAAATTTCATAACCTAATTAATAATAATATTAAAAATGATTAATGCAATATCAAGTTCAGAATCTTCATCTGATGATGAAGATGTAATTAACTTTATAGTGCACTTAGGACGACCACGTAGGGTACCTCGATTTCATAATAGAAGAGACCATTATAATTACTGGGACGATTTAGACTTTTTTTGCCGATTTCGTTTGTCAAAGCCAACGGTGGTATCACTATTGGAACAGATTGACCAGGAAATAAGAAGTCCAACTGTTTGGTAAATAATTATTTTACTGTATAGACAAATATAATCTAATTAAATTTATATTTCTAGGAATCATGCATTAAATCCTATGGAAATGCTATTAATCACATTGAGGTATTTTGCTACTGGTAGTTTTCTGATAGTAATGGGAGACTTTGGTGGTGTACATAAAAGTACAACCAGCAAGGTAATATTTAAGGTAGGTAATACTTTTAAAATATGTTTATCAGATTTCTTACTATATAAATATTATTATCAGGTAACCAGAGCTATTGCTAATTTACGCAACAGATACTTGCAGTTTCCACATACTGAAGATGAAATAACCAACGTACAAGTGGGGTTTTTCAACATAGCCAAGTTTCCTAGGGTTATTGGTGCTTTGGACTGCACACATGTTAAAATAATTTCTCCAGGTTTGGTTAATTACTTACATTTGTTAAGAAATATAATTAAAATGTTTATTTGTAGGAGGAGACCGAGCAGAAATTTTTCGAAATAGAAAAAATTTCTTTTCTATTAATGTTCAAACCATTTGCGATGCAAATTTAAAAATTAGAAATATCGTGGCAAGGTGGCCAGGTTCTGTCCATGATTCAACCATTTTCAATCAATCCCAAATAAATAGGCAATTTGAAAATGGAGAATTCGGAACTGCAATACTTGTAGGAGATGCAGGGTATGGGGTAAAAAATTACTTACTTACTCCATTAGCAGACACAAGAAATCGTGCAGAAAATTTATATAATGAGTCCATAATACGTACTCGAAACTGTGTAGAACGCTCATATGGAGTGTGGAAAAGGAGGTTTCCAATATTGAGCAATGGTATAAATTTGAAATTAAACAAGATTCAATGGGTGATAGTTGCTACAGCTGTATTGCATAATTTAGCAATAGATAGCAATGACTTGGAGCCTCCTATATTAAATGCAGATGATCAGGCTGCTTTTAATTTTGTTAATAATATGCCTGCAGATGTTCATATTGATCGGAATATTAACATGATGACTAGAAATGAAATCATTGCCTATTTCAGTAATTTGTAGTTTTATTTGTCGTAAAAATGTTTTTTATTATTTGTACCATTTGTAAATAAATATTCTTTTAATAGATTTGATTTTTTGCATTTTATAAATCTACCTTTAAATGTGAATTTTAGGAATATATTTTTGTGACTTAACTTTTGTTATTTTAATATCATTTTTTTCTTCATAAATATTGTTTTAAATAAATGAATGAATAATCTTACCATAAATCATTGCAATTTTTAGTAAATAATTGTTTGGTAAAACTAAATATAAATGTTTTGTATGTTTAATTTTCTTGGCTTTTTTTCTCAGCACTAGATATTACACAAAAGTAATTTGACTTATTTGATTTGTAAAAAATGACACCTAAGATGTACCAAATACTATAAACTATAGTATATGGTATAGTCTATACCAAATACTATAAACTATAGTCTATAGTATTTGGATGTACTTTTTGAATATTTAATTTGAAAAGAAGACAATGCAATGAATGAAGCTACAGTAAATATGCAGACAGGAAGTAGTTTAATAGAAGGATTGTCAAATATAAAAACAGGCAAGGCAGGAGGAGGACATGATGAAATTGAACCGGAAATGGTCAAATACATGTGAGAATAAGGTATAAACTGGCTATGGAAAATACATAAAGTGGGAAAACAAACAGTCCCTAAAGATTGGTCGAACAATTCATTCTGCCAATTTCCAAAAAAAGAAAACATGTAAACTGTGATAATTGTAGAGATCTTTGTCTCTTATTAGTATTCTTTAAAACATATACAAAAATAATAGAGAAATGACCAAGACAAGAAGTAGAAATGAGATTGGGAGAAGAACAAGCAGTATTTAGACCAGGAAGACAGACAAGTGACAACATATATATCAATAGGAACCTTATGGAAGGAAGCATAGAAACAAGGGAAAACTAGTATTTGCATTCATAGACCTAACAGCATCATTTGCTACAATATAAAGACAGATTATAGGAAAATGCTTGAAAAAAATACATGTACCAAATATATTCATAAAAATTATAGAAAGTTCTTACAAAGAGGTAAAAGAAAAAGTACAAATAAGTGGAAAATCAAAAGGGAGGTATTAACTGTTGCAGTTATATTTATTTCCTTCCTAGATAATGATAATAATAATTTGTAAATTTGATAATAATATATAATACGGAGGTAAAGTGTATATTTCACGCGATAAAAACAATTCTAGAATATATTTCCCGAGATAGACACAAAATAACATAACCTAACTAATCTCTTCTGTCAGGCAATTGTAAACAAAAGACATCTGATGCACTCTGCACCTATGCGCAAGCGTAACCAAAAAATTCGGGGTTAAACCATCTAACGAGTATGGGTTAAAATCTTGGTCAACTTAAACTGGTTTAAGCGCTAACCTAGTACTGAAAAACAGATTAACCATAAATATTTCGGTAACCGAAAAATAAATAGGTTAACCCAGCACTGAAAAACCGGCCCTATGACGGATTGTTCGGTTCGGCGCAATCACTGTGACGAGACGTGACTGATGTGTCTGAATCGACCTTAAATGGGTTCCCGTATCGACGGTTCATAAATTTCAGTCGATATGCGTCCGTTGAAAGTATGAAATATCCAAAATATCGTCAGCTCCAAAGTAATATGGGCACGCAATACATGTTATGTATGTATGTATCATGTCCTCAAAGCAAAAAATTATAGGTACTTGCATATTCTTTGTATAAAAAAATGCAGAAAAAACGGGAGAAGCATAAAAGAAAAATATGGATACATCCTATTTTTAAAAAGGCTATCCATTCCATCTGCTGAGCGACTACCTGTTACTTTTAGGTATAAATTATGTTAATGTTTATTATGTATGTATGAATAATATTAATTAGTATAATAGTTTTAAAAAACTTCTTACAAACCCGTTAGATTCTTTATCATATAAAAATATACAATCTATATAAAAAACAAAAATTATTGCTAAAATGAGGATGATTTATCAAAATCGAAATCTATGTCGCTTTGGCTAATGGGCTACTCGTATGATATTGAAAATTCTTCCACAAATGAAGAAGACGATTTTGGTGCTGGTATTTGTGATTCACTCACTTGAGTAAAATTTGCAGTTGAAGTTATGGATGTACTCTGATATGGCTCAAATGTTGTAGGGTATCTATTCTGTTGAAAGAGATATGCTAGTGTTTGATATGAAGTACTCCTTTCAAAGTTCTGGGACTGATAATTCTGGGGCTGCGGCTGGAAGCTTTGGGGCTATGCTGCGCGATAAGCATATTTCTTTGTTGTATTTCTCTTAGGAATGAAATTACCTCGAATTGAATACTATATAACTGGGAATATGCCACAATACTGCGTATTCCCAGTTAAATAGTAATTAATTTACAATGCCACAAGAAAATAGCTTCAGAACAATACTCGAATTGAAAATTTTTTAATTCCGCATCACTAAACTTCTCAACAGTAGGTGCAATTCCCCTGACCCATCACCGGATTGCTGTCATCACAATTTGAAGAATTCATCATCTCGTGTATCTCTGTTACCAAAATTTCATCTGTAGTTTATGTCTTCTTCCTCTTTTTTTTTGTAGGTTTCGTTCCAGTAGGTCTATGACTTAAATTTTAATGGAGGAATTGCATTTATCAAAAAAAAAAACATATTTGGAGATAGATTTTGCTTCTGTACCCGGCTTCATCTCTTTCAGTTTCTTCGTACATCGCATCCAGTTATCTCTTGCGTAGTTTAACTTCTTTGTTACTTCTTTGTCTGAAAAAGAAAATATCGATGGCCAAAATTCTTTATATATTACCGACAATTGGCATCAGGAAGTTCATTCACATATCTTTAATACATATTTAGAATGGGAAATAAATTAAAACTATAAGCTACATTGTTTAAAAAGTATGTAAAAAAATATGGTCGGAGTGTTGTCAGACGTATATGAAAATGCCATCAGAGACGGACTGGTCAATGACAGCTAGAAATTTTTGAAACTACATCGAATTTTCCTCCTTGCTTAGAAGCGATAGACGGCAAGCACACAAGACGAGTTAGAAAGCCAGAAGAAAGTGGATCACTGTTCTTACTTTTCAATTGTGTTGTTTCACAATTCAAAACATTAAATATACCTCCATCTACCAACAACTTGAAAATTGAGGCATTTACATTACATGAACATTTACTTCACCCTTTTGGTGGTCATCACCTTAATGATTAAAAAAAACATTCAACTGTCGTCTGATATGAGCAAGAAGGTATGCTGCATGCACATTTGAAATATTGCGAATTTTTCAACGAACACTGAATATTTAGCGGTCAATATAGTAAAGACTTACTGTTTATTTCAAAATTTCATCTACAAAGAAGAAGGAATTAATATAAGCATAGCAAGTGATTTAAATGCTACTGATGGCTCCGGTTCGACCCTGCGGAAGTACTTAATCGGTAATCAAATGCGGTAAGAGGAAATGTGCAGACAATAATTCTTCTTCTTTGAGTACCGTGCCCAAGTTTTAGGCGTGGGTAGCTGCCATTACGATTTGCCGATATCGTTCTCGATCTTGCGCGTCATGTAATAATTCATCTGCTGATAAGCCAGTCCATTGACGAAGGTTTTGTTGCCCTGAGTATTTCTTCCTACCAATTCCTCTTTTTTCGTCAATTTTTCCGTTGAGTATCAACTGCAGTATGCTGTATCTGCCTCCTCTTATATATGCCGCAGATATTCGACATTTCTCTTTTTTATCATCTTTATTAAGTCACCTTCACCGTAATCTACTCTGTTTAAGACTTCTCTATTTGAAATGTGTTTAACCCATGATGTTCTGAGTATTCTACGATATAATCACATCTCGAAGGCTTCTAATTTGTTCACCATTTTAACCTTCATAATCCAGGTTTCACATCCATACAGTAATACAGGATACACATAACATTTAGGAACTTAATTCTCAGCTGAAACTTCAGCTAAGAATTGCTCAGAATAGTTCTATGTTTCATAATTGCTCCTGTTGCAATTTCTATAAGAGTTTTAATTTTTTCTTCCGGATTTAGTGTCTCGTTTACCCTCATCCTAGATATTTATCATCCCAGATAAACATCCTAGATACTTAAAATGGTTAACTTTTTTATCGGTTCATTATTGACAATTAGTTGTAGAGCGCCGAGGTCTTGTTTACTAACCACAAGTAACTTTGTCTTTGTTGTATTTATGTTTAGTCCGTTATTAGAGCATTCTCTAGTGACTCGATCTATAAGGAATTGAAGATCTTCGATACATTCACCTATGATCGCGGTGTCATCTACATATCTATTGTTGTTAATAGTTCCTCCCCCGATTCGAAGTCTACATTGCCCTTCCAAGGCTTCGTTAAAAATTATTTCTAAGTAAACGGTAAAAAAAGTTGGGGACAACACACAACCCTGTGTAACACCTCTTTTAATACAAATTTTATCTGTTTGTTTGTTGTATACCAGAATAGAAGCTTCTTGATTCCAATATAGATGTAAAAGTCTCAGATCTTTACAATCTATTCTAATAATTTCTAGATATTTAAACAGCCTACCATGTTGAATACTATCAATCGCCTTCTCAAAATCTATAAAGCAGACGTAAATTGGGTTCTCTACTTGCCATGATCGTTGAAGTAGTGTTAGCATTGAAAACAAAGCTTCCCTTGTTCCCAATACTTCTCTGAAACCGGATTATTTATTTCCCATCGTGTCTTCATATTTCTGCTTGATTCTATTAAGAATTATCCTAAGAAGTAGCTTGAGAGAGTGACTTATGAGACTAATTAGTCTAATTAAGACTAATCTAAACTAAAGCCAACAATATTCGAAATAAATTTGCAGATTATTGTCACATAGTCATATTCAGTATATGTTATATGTCACCAGAAGGAAGATTGCAATGGTAGAATCAATATATTTAAGATATTTTGAACATGTTACTTTATGAATAAAAATGTTTACTTACCTTGTTTTTTTTCTATGTTCGATAATGACTTGCGTGAAGCAAAATTGGTTTTATTTTACAACACAAGATTGTCGACCGCATTTATTAAAAACTCCATATTAAAATTTTATACCCAGCAAATAAAGAAATTTATTGAAGCAACGGATTGGTTCCAGATGTGTGAACAAACATTTATACGAACCTGAAAGACACTAAACAACTGCTAACGAAACGGTTTCAAGTTTTAAGGATGAATATTTTTATTTAAGTGTTTAAGGTTAAATCTTCCTATTTTGTGATAAAGTTTCTTTAGTTACTATATAGAAAGTTCTTAAAGGAATGTAAAACACGAATTGATGATAAAATACCTAAAAGAGTTGGGATTGGATGCAAAGGATATAAGAATCATCACCAATCTGTATTGGAATCAGACAGCAACAGTACGTCTTCAAAATTCCAACGAAACAAAAGATTTCTTTATTAAAAAAGGAATAAGGCAAGGTTGTATACTGTCCCCAATGCTGTTCAATTTATACGTAGAAAAAACCTTCGCAGAAGCAGTGGAAGACTCTAATAAGGGTATTAAAGTTAATATGCCGATGATACAGCCATAGTGGCAGATAACATCGAAGATCTTCAATGCCTTTTAAATGATCTAACTCTTGCAAGTGAAGCTCGGGGTTTGAAAATAAATATCAAGAAGACAAAATCAATGATTATAAGTAGAAATGATTACTCCAACGCAAAGATATATGTCTCTGGAGAAGAAATCGAAGTCAGGCAATTCAAATATTTGGGATGTTTGCTGAATGAGGGTTGGGACCCCGAGAATGAAATAAAGAGCAGAGTTGAACAAGCCAGAAATGCTTTTTTGAGGCTTCGTAAGTTTCTGACTAATCGCAAATTGGACTTCAACCTCCGATACAAGATGCTTAAGTGTTACGTGTGGCCTGTTCTCCTGTACGGAATGGAAGCATGGACGTTAAAGGCCAGTTCCATTAACAAACTTGAAGTGTTTAAAATGTGGTGCCTGCGTCGAATGCTCAGAATATCATGGACGGACAGGGTCAGAAATGAGGAAGTACTCAGAAGAGCGGGCTTACAGGATAGGGAACTTTTTAATTATGTAAAAAGTAAGAAGACTGCATACTTGGGGCACATTATACGAGGAGAACGATACACTTTTCAGCAACTGATACTCGAAGGGAAGATAGAGTGTAGGAGAGGTCTCGGACGTAAAAAAATGTCATGGCTGCGCAATATTCGACAATGGACAGGAATTCACAGCTATGAAATGCTTCGCAATGCTGCTAAAAACAGAATTATTTAATCCAGAATATTTAACATCTCACCTGACAAGACGATGTACGGTGGACGCCTACGCAGAAATGCACGGCACCTTAAGAAGAAGAAAGGAATTTTAGAAACAAAAATTCACTTATTATTTATTCTTTTTCTTCTCATGACGCCGTTTCCTTTCGAAGGTTGACGATCCAAATGGCAACTGTAGTTTTGGAAACTGCTGCGCGAAAGATTTCTGCAAACGAGCGGTCGAACCACCTCCTCAGGTCTTTCAGCCATGAGTTCTGGCGTCTTCCTACCGAACTTTTGTCCTGTACTTTTCCTTCCAGTATAACTTGAAGTAATTCGTATCTTTCGCCTTTCAACACATGACCCAAGTATTGCATTTTCCTCTCTTTGATTATTCTTAGAAATTCTTTCTGTTTACACATTCGACGAAACACCTCAACATTAGTAACTCTCTGTACCCATGAAATAATCAACATTCGTATGTATATATACATCTCAAAGGCATCTATTCTTTTTTCTATTTCAGAGTCCATTGTTCAACTTTCACAGCCATACAGTAAGACAGAAAAAACGTAACATCTAATCATTCGGATTCCAAGCTGCAGATTAAGGTTTGATCTTGTAAAAAATTTTGTCATGCTCATGAATGTTTTCCTTGCTTGTTCGATTCTTGATAGTATTTTTTTTTGGATTACACTGACTATTCATATTTGCTTCCAAATATTTTATGGAATTTATCTGTTCTATTATTTGTCCATTGGCATACACATGTACGTTTATTGGTGTACGTACAATACTACATACTAAATACTAAAAGTTTTATTTTGAAAATGCTAAAGTTTTATTTTGGAAATGTAAACAGAACATTTTGCTGTAGTGAACTACCGTATTTATTATATTTTGTAGTTCTTGTGCGTAGTTTACTATTAAGGCATTATCATCAGTATATCTGATGTTGTTTATGCTGATTCCGTTAATTTTAATTCCGCCTTGGACCTAATGCTTCTGTGAATATAAACTCCGAACACAAATTATTGATGCATTATTGTTGTAGTTAAATAAATATATGTAGTATAATAAAGGGTATAATAAAATGGTATAATTGCAACAAACTAATTTGAATATTAAAATAATACAGTTTCGTATCTTTATTGGTTAATAGCAAATATTGCAAAATAGACAGGACATCTTTAAATATAAACACCAAATCATTAATTACACTTCTATCTATTTAGTACTTTATTTACTTCCGCGTTAGAATCCATTTATACATCAAGGTGGCATTCATATATAAATATTCCTGTATTATTTCTCAGCTGTCATCAAATCATTTCTCAGCGTTCAGCTTGGATCTGTTCAACGTAGTTCACGTAACAACAGCCTAAACTGATTTTGTGTGTACAGAAAGTCATGTCAGCCGCTATTTATTTCGCCTGGCAGCTTTACAAAAACATCACTCAGTCAACACTGAGAAGGAAAATAGCTTGACAGTAAATAATTTTGGACTAATAAATATTTTTCGGCAGGAGGGTTTATTTTCTCACGTCTAGCGTTGTCGCCACCTGCGATTAATGCGTAATTGGGTTTTTATGCGGGTTACATTTCGTTTGTTTGTTTGCATTCAGTTTTTTTCACGATGATACAGTATTAGTTTGGAAAAAACAAATAAAGGGGTGTAAATTGGTTGAAGAAGCAATATGTATGAAGTTAAATAATTTGATTACAGAAAACTGAAATATACAGACATTAATCGGGAAGTCCTATTTGATTCATCAACTTTGTGTAATACTTAACACAATAACCTTACCTACTTTATTATTATGTCTTATTGACATAAAACATGTCATGTCATAGTTATTTAAAGTTTTAATTAACCAAATTATTCATTTTTAAGTGGTATTTAACAGAAGATTAAAGTTTGTCTAAGATGCTTCTATTCACATTAGTTGGAACTATTCTCAAGAAGAAACATTTCTTTTTTGTGTAACACCTGTACGGTATTTGTATACTGCCGTCTGGTCACAAATGATCAGGCCACAAATAACCAATTATCGGTTATTTTTCTGACCTAACTTAATAAACAGCAAATACTTAAATCTATGGACTTACCCATTGGCTTACTCTTATTTTATCTATCAACTAATGCACTACAACTAACATGCAAGAACATCACAGCACTATACACTACTTTTTACAATAAACTGTTACAAATTTAAACTAACTCAAATGGTTTTGTTCTTATGAGTATTCTCTTTAGTTCAGCGGTGTCAAGAAGCTGGATTGACTCGACATTCACATGCCTATGCAGTCTCTGCTCGTAACTTGCTGATGTTCTCTTGATTACGTCGGTCACAGTTTCCATACCCAAGTCCTGGTAGAGGTGTCTGTTACGGATATACCAAGGAGCATCAACAATGCACCTTAGTTTTGTGGTTTAAAATCGTTGGATAATATATAGATGACTAGCTTTGGTACAGCCCCAGAGTTGACACCCATATATCCATACTGGCTTCAGTATTTGCTTGTAAATGGATAGTTTATTATGAATGGATAATGTTGAGTTTTTTCCAATTAGCCAATATAATTTCTTATATCTAATATCAAGCTCCCCTCTTTTCTTTTTGACATGGACTTTCTAGCGCAGCCTAGCTTCTAGGATGTTGCCCAAGTATTTTGCTGATGTTGCATAAGGAACTTGTGTACCATTTATTCTAAATGAGAAATTTTCTATTTTTTTATTAGTAGAGAAAATGTGTGCAGATTTAGTCTCATTTAATTTTATTCGTCATTTTTTGGTCCAGGTATATATTTTATTTACTGATAGTTGCTACTCATCAGTCGCTTCTTCACTAGTGTCTCCTATCGCTAGTATAGGATAGCGATTCCACGAAGGTGGCAATAGTGTTTTGTTCTAGCTCTGGAAGGTAACAAGTATGCAATAGGTACAGGACCGGACGTAATGCACTCCCTTGTTGCACGCCAGTTATGATCTCCCTTAATTCGGTGTACACTTCTTCTTGTTTTACTTTGAAATATCTATTCGCAATACATGATTATAGTATTTCTAAATACTGTTTAGGCATGAACGTTCTTAGTTTATAGTTTAAACCATTACGCCAGACTTTATCAAACGCCTGTGCTACATGCAAGAAGATTATAGAACAGACTTTCTTTTCTTCTAATACATTAGTTTTTCTGTAAACTTAATCTATAGTGGAATGTTTATTTCTGAAGACAAATTGATGATTTGGTGTAATATTTTTTCTTTCTATTATTGGGTTTAATCATTTCAATAGAAGCTTTTTGAATAATTTTGACATCACCGGAAGGAGTGCTATTGATCAATAGGATGTCACTTCATTATTAGGGTTACCTGGTTTGGCAATCATAATGTCTTCGGCTACTTTCCAGAATCTGGTAACATATCTTAATCTAAAAGCAGCATTTAATAGATCTGTCAGCTTAACTATGGCTTTTATTGGTAGATTTTTTAATAGTTCTCCTGTTATGAGATCATATTCTGGAGCTTTATTAGGATTTATATTTTTTTTTATCTCTGCTGATACTTTTCTAAATGATGTCAACGTTATTCTTTCTTTGATTTGGAATAGTTTTTCCCATTTCAGTTCTTCACCATCATTGTCATTGGGTTTAAACCTGTTTTCAAAAATAATCTGCAA
This sequence comes from Diabrotica balteata, assembly GCA_918026665.1. Classification (NCBI taxonomy): domain Eukaryota; kingdom Metazoa; phylum Arthropoda; class Insecta; order Coleoptera; family Chrysomelidae; genus Diabrotica; species Diabrotica balteata. Next base: position 47,380,689 of record OU898277.1, read on the forward strand.
ATCGTTTTGCTTTCTGTTCGTTACTTCTAGACTATTTCCCGTTTTCCAACTTGATAGAAGGAGAATGAAAATTGGTCTCTTCATTCGTTCTATTGCCTTCCACGACAAATAATCTGTGTTCTGGTCAGCTGATCTCTCTCTCTTCAATCCTGACCCCCCAGGGTAAGTGTAGTGGTCGACGTGATGTCGTGTATTGTCCGTCTCCAGAGATCTCTGTCTCTGGTCATTTCTTTTAATTCATGCATAGGTCGTTGGCATATTCCTGTAATTTGATCTATCCATCTTGTTGGGGATCTTCCTCGTGATCTTCGGCCTTCTACCTTTCCTTGTATTATGAGTCTTTCCATGTTTTCTGTGTTCGCTCTCATAACATGCCCAAGTTGGCTAACTTTTAGCTCTCTTAAAATTGAATTATTTGTTCTACGGTCGGTCCAAGGAATTCGTAACATTCGTCTCCAACAGAACATTTCAGTGGCGTCTATCTTTTTTCTCTCCGATTATCTCAGAGTCCAAGATTCACATCCGTAGGTCAGTATTGGGAATATTAAGCAGTTGATCAATCTCATCTTTATCGCTCTTGAAATTTGACATTCCTTCCATATTTTGGTCATTTTTGCTGTGGCAACTTTTGCTAGATCACATCTACGTTTAATCTCTTCTTGTAATGACTCTGTGTTTGTGATTAATGATCCCAGATATAAGTATGAGCTCACAACCTTGAACCGGTCAATTGTGGTTATGTGTGGATGATTGTTGTGTAGTTTATCCACTATCATGATCTTTGTCTTTGATATGTTTAATTGCAGACCAAATATTTGACTTTCGTTTTCGATCAGTCGTATAAGTTCCATCAGCTCTGCTTGACTATTTGCAAGAAGGGCTGTGTCATCTGCGAAACGTAGGTTGTTTAGTTTATGACCATTTATTGAGATGCCCTTTTCTCATTCTTCAAGTCCTCTTCGCATAATATACTCTCCATATATGTTGAATAATTGTGGAGATAGTATACATCCTTGTCTGACACCCCGTTCTGGATGAAACTCGTTCGAAAGCGTGTCAAGTACTTTAACTGATCCAGCAGTGTGTTCATATAGTTCAGTTATAAGCGTAATTAGATGTTGTGGTACGCCTACTTCTTTTAGTATTCGCCATAAGTGTTTCCACTTTACCCTGTCGAACGCTTCACGGTAATCTATAAAACAGATGTATAGTGGGATGTTGAACTCCCTAGATTTCTCGATTATCTGTCTTCTTGCTATTCAGCAGGTGTTCTCGAGTGCCTCTACCTTTGGTAAATACAGTTTGCTCTTGTGGAATTTCTCTTTGAAGGAATGTTTTCAGTTTCTTATTGATTATATGTAGCATTATCTTGCTGGCATAGGATATAAGAGAGATAGTTCTATAATTGTCGCATTTATGGAAGCTGCCTTTTTTATGTATGGTCGTTATTGTAGATTTTGTCCAGTCTTCAGGCCATTGTTTGGAATACCATATTTGGTTACAGAGTAGATGAAGTAACTTTACACCGGTTTCTTCTGTGGTTTTAAGCATTTCTGCTGTTATCATATCTGGACCTGGTGCTTTGTTATATTTGAGCTCATGATAGCCTGTATGACTTCATTTTCGAGCTATGTCTTCTCTGTTTGTTCTCAGGGTTCCAGTGTTATCTTCAATGGCCCAAGTTCTGGCTCTGAAGTCTCTTGTCAGGTAGCGTATTTTTCTAAATAGATCTCTCGGCTGATTATTCTGACCAAGTCTCTCAATTTCTTTGCATATACTTTGATAGTACTGTTTTTTGTCGGCCTTACATCTTCGTTTTATTTCTTTATTGAGGTTTCTTAAACTAGCTATTTCCCTTTCACTATCTACACCACTTTTACAAAGATTTCTTCTGTTCTCAATTATTTTAAGAGTTTCATCTGTTATCCAGTGTTTCCGTTTCACTGGATTATTTTCCTTTGAGCGATCCACTGGTGTTGTTACGCAATGTTTAACAGTCTCCCATATTTTATGTGATGTTCCGCTACGAATATAGGGCATACTTTTCTGTACTTTCTGTAGAAGGTCGTCTTTCTTTCTTAGTTTTATCCTCTTTATCTCTGTTTGTTTGTTGGGTGCTTTAAGTTTAAGCATTACTTTAGCTACGAGAAGAGTATGATCGGATCCGTATATCGCCCCTGGATATGATCTGACTGTTTGAATGGACGATCTCCAGCGAATATTGGTAAGGACGTAATCTATTTGATTTCTAAATCTATCTCCAGGACTTTTCCAAGTATAAAGTCGACGTACTGTTATCGAGTCAGCTGATAATTTACTTAAAAAATAATTAATTGTTAATTTTTTTATATTCTGTATCTGCCTTTTTAGTTTTTGTGTAGTATTATTTAGACTAGTTTTGTCTCGTGGTACTCTAATGAGCTGTACTAAAAAAATCGGCGAAACACAAAAAAAATGATAAAAAGCGTGAAACTTCATTAGCGCGCCACGGCCGCCATTTTGAATATTAAGGTCTGAAAATTCGACAATCATGTTTTTTTGTTTTGTACAACATGTGTGTAAAATTTCAGCCAAATCGGAGATGGTGACCCCACCGACTTGTGTCGATTATTACTGGAATTACCCTGTACGAGAGTATTTATGTTAATTAATGATGAGTTTACGTGTACCCAACTTGTTTGGCAGGTAAGATCCTTTTTCCCTATATAACAAAAACTATATAGTCTCAGATAGTCTCTATATAGCCAGAATGAAATCACTTCTTTTTCATCCACGTCTTCACTTTGTTGAGGCCTTCGTTCCCTCTTTGCATGAATGACCAGTTTTTTTGGTATTTCACCGTCATCACTAGGTATAAGGATCCACATATGTTATTGTCTGTACTTAATGCTCAGGTCGGTCTTCAAAGTGCCATTGTTCTGCTGCACTCCTTAAGCCAAGATATTTTAAGCTGCCTTTCTCCCTTGGTTTGTCTACGTTTCCTTTTATTTTAAATAAAATGTTCATATGTCTAACTTACTGCACTGACGAAGTGCTCTTTATTGTTGTTGAGTAACACCAAATTTAGGGCCTGGATGATATCATTCCACATTTCTCCCGTCTCGTCATTCGTTGGCGTCCCCCCTGAAAGAGATTTTGCTCTCAGATCCCAGCAACGATTAGTTTTTTTTCCTACTATACTTCTTGTTATTTCCTCTACCGGACGCTTATACTCTCCTAGTATGACAATAGGTCTATTATACTATTCTATTTTAGTCTACAAGGAAAAAGGAAGGTTTTAATATACATAAATAATCAAATAATGGTCAAATATATTATTAATAAAGTAAGTTATTAAAGTTATGGCATTAATTTTGAGACATTCTGCATAATTATTACTTCATGTAAAACAGTAATTAACCTATATAAAGACATTCGTCATTCACTTAAGGTGTAAAAGTAAGTGTGACTAAATGTTTATTGCTTATTCATTACTTATTTATTAAATAGCTAAATACAAATTAAAAGCCAAACATATACAGCGATATATGTAAATTTAAGTGTGCTTTTAATGAGAAATAACTGTTTATTACGATATTTATAATGAAAACTAACTTTAAACTGAGAACACCGTAAATCATTAGACGCTTGCACCGTATATCAGGAAAGGTTTTCTGCTTACATTATTTAATGTATTATAAAGATAATTACGATCGCCTAACTACTAAATACAAAAATTCATCAACTAATATAAGAAATAACAAAAACTATTGAATACATATATGCCTTTAAGACAAGCAGAAGATAGTGGCCAATTTGCAATGGTTATATACAATATTTAATATAAGTACAGTCAACACTAGAAGCAGAAGAAGAAGACTTTTTCGACCTGTGTTTTGTTACGGTACATTAAAGTCGAGGTTTACAGACCGTGGAATGTCTGGCATATTTGTAGATAAAAAAGATTTCATATTTCGGAAATTCCATGCTTAACCTACAAATCACGAATATATTGTTTGTATAGTGTCTATAATATTAACAGTAAACGTATTTAAAAAATTTCATAACGAAATATAAAATTCAGATAGTTCGAAATATGAGTAGGGGAACCTGGCCCAAAATGACATACTAGGGTAAAATGACACATCCGGTGTATCTCTAACTTGGCAAAATGGCTATGCGCTAAGAAGTTTCATACAAGATCATCACGTGGTGCATAATTGATGTTCCAACGGGCGTCGCGATGAGTTCTGATTCAGTCGTTTACTTGTTAAAAGGTGGTTTGTGCTTTATTGATTACCAAAATATTTTGGTAGGCGACGTATACTTCGCTATAAAACGTTTAAAACTTTAAAATTTTATATCTCTGTTAGTTCCAGGTATGTATTGTTATTCATATTAACAGAAACATCATGTTTGGAAGCTTTGTTTGTTTAAACAAAAAATTTATTGTAAAAAACGTGTTCTTGTTCACACTTGGGTAAAACGACATATTAAATACTCGGGTAAAATGACATAGTACGTCATTTTGCCCATATAAATTTTAATAATAATATTGTAGGTAAAATATTAATGTATGGTATTTTTCTTTTTTAGTATGGTGGGAAACTACGAAAGGAAAAGTACACGCCAGTCTTGGGATCTAGTACAAATGCAAAGGGCCATCCAGGCAGTCCAGTGTGAAGACATGGGCTGGTTAAAAGCATCGATAACTTTTAACGTGCCCCAAGCTACTTTAAGAAGACGAGCATCAGACAAGAAAAAACGGGTATCAGGTACTAATAAAGGTCTTGGCCGGTACGAAACTACGTTCTCTGTAGAATTAGAAAGAGACCTCGTAACACACATAAAACTCCTACAATCAAGTTTGTTTGGATTTGAACGTCATCTTGTGATGACGTTCGTTCTTCAGCCTACCAGTTAGCAGATCGAAATGGAATAGTACACCGATTTAACACAACCACTAAGATGGCTGGTTGGGATTGGTTACGAGGGTTTCGATCTAGACACCCCGATATATCCCTTAGAAAACCCGAGTCCACGTCTGCAGCAAGAGCGCAATCATTCAACAGGCCGCAAATTGCCAAATTTTTAAAACTTTTAGAGGCCTAATTACAAGTGCGGAAAGAGGGCAGCACATAACGATGGTTACTTGCATTAGTTCAGTGGGAAATTATGTTCCACCAACACTTATATTCCCCAGGAAAAATTGGAAAAAAGAATTAATATATGAAGCGCCTTTAGGAACTTTGCCTAGGAAGCGATGGATGACAGGCGAAGTGTTCCTAACATGGATGAAACATTTTAAAGAATATTCTAATCCTTCTATAGAAGACAAGGTTATGCTGTTGCTTGATGGGCATGCGATCCATAAAAACATTAATGTTTTAACTTTTGCCAAAGAACATGGACTAGTGATATTGTGTTTTCCGCCGCACTGTACCCATCGTCTACAGCCGTTAGATGTATGTTTCTTTGGTCCATTAAAGAGCTACTATGATCAAGAAGTTTTCAAGTGAATGAAGTGTCATCCAGGCAGAACAGTTTTGCAATACCAAGTTGGAGGATTATTTGCTACAGCGTATGGAAAAGCAGCTACACACCAAAATGCCGTTAGTGGATTTTTAAAGACTGGAATTTGGCCCCTTAATCCCGACATATTCCCTGATTATTTATTTAATCCTTCCAAAATAACAGATATTCAAGAAGAAGTTGCAATTCAACCCCTAACAGAGTCAAAAAAAGAGAATGATAATGTTTTGCGACATCAAGATTTTCCAGATCAAGGAAACAAACCGGTTTCTACACCTGGACCAAACTCACTTGAAAGTTGTTCTTCAATTAATCTTGGTATTCGTCCACTTGACATTTCACCTCTTCCATCGTGTTTAGGTGTCCAGTCACTCTCCAAAAAAAGAAAATCAGAAGAAACAAAAGTTCTAAGGGCTACCCCAAATATGAAAGAACAAAAAGCCAAAGCACTCGAGAAGCGAACTACAGAAAAACGTCATGCTGCAAAGCGAGCAATTAAGAATCTGACTTTAATGACACAAGACCATTGTGTCAGATTATGACGAAGACGAAAATAATCCTCCATGTTTATATTGTAACAGTTTGTACTCCCATTCAAGGTCCAAAGAATTCTGGATTAGGTGTCAAAAATGCTCAAAATGGGCACACTGTGATTGTGCTGGTATCTCAAAATCGTGCAAAAAATTTATTTGTGAACTTTGCTAATTTAGTTTATATGACATTTTATCCATGTGAGTGTATCGTTTTAGCCGAATATACTTGGATAAAATAACATAGCAACGTTTATTTTGTTTCCTTTTTTTAATTAAAAAATATTGTGTTGTTAGAGTTTTATGTTCCATGATCTGTTCTACTTTCAAACAATGAATAACATTTATGTTTTTTTAAATTTTTATTAAAAAAATGAAAAAGTTATTGGACGACAAAAAAGTAGTATGTCATTTTAGGTCAGGTTCCCCTAATTCTGGTTTAGAATATTAATACACAAATTTAGAAATGTTATTTTTGTTTCAGGGCTGTTGGCAGTCATTTGGTAATGGATCCAAATCAAACCTGTAAGAGAGCAAGATGGGCACGCGGAAAAATGGCAGATATCTGTCACAATAAACCAGGATTGTTAAATCAAATAGCCAAAGGTATAGCTCTTGGTCAAACTGAATGCCAATACCAGTTTAGGTATAGAAGATGGAACTGTACGTCCGCAAGAAGAAGCATTAAAAAAGTTATGTTAATGGGTAAGTTTTGATATTATTATATATACATTTAAAACATTTCTGGATGTTTTCCGATTTTGAATCTTCATCTCGATCAGTCGTTTCACAACTCGTTTTCCAGCCCTCTTTCTATCATATATTTGTCAATTCCTTCCATCCAGCTTACTTCTTGTCTCCCTTCTTCTTCTTCCTTTTTTATCCCAAAGGGAAAAAAAAATATTTTTTATCCTTTGTTGTTCTTTCTCTTTAAGATATCAATGCCGACCTATTCCAGATGTCCATATCTGTATCTTTTGACGGTGTTCTTGGCTTTTGATGTAAGTGTCCATGTCTCCCTGCCATAGACCATAAACTGTTGTATATTTATTATTTTAACATCTTTTATCAACGTCTGTTTGCCTTGCAATTTTTAGAAGGCTCAAATTATAAGCAGAAATCTGAATTGTGTTTCGAAACTATTTTACAGATTTTATAATTAGATGTCGCTATCGCGTCCATATTGAAGCCATTTTATTGTTGCTTCTTAAAAGACAGAAAATATTGATTTTTCACGTTGAGAACACCTATAAATAACTGTTCTGATGAGACCTATTAGGTCGAAATACGTATCAACAGATACATGGGAGTTATTTGCGTGAAATCAAATATTTGCTGTCTTTTTCATTTTATTTCGGATATACTCGGTGTGAGTACAAGAAACACAATTCGCTAAGGATTTCTGCTTAGTTGTAAAAGACATGTCGTGGAATGCAAATTTTAGATTCCGCATGTCCCTTTTAACATCTTTTATCAACGTCTGTTTGCCTTGCAATTTTTAGAAGGCTCAGATTAGAAGCAGAAATCTGAATTGTGTTTCGAAACCATTTTACGGATTTTATAATTAGATGTCGCTATCGCGTCCATATTGAAGCCATTTTATTGTTGCTTCTTAAAAGACAGAAAATATTGATTTTTCACGTTGAGAACACCTGTGAATAACTGTTCTGATGAGACCTATTAGGTCGAAATACGTGTCAACAGATACATAGGAGTTGTTTGCGCGAAATAAAATATTTGCTGTCTTTTTCATGTTATATTATTTTTATTTTGTTATCTTGTGTAATGGTTTGGTTCCATAACAAGTTATTTCGGAAACTTATGTTGCGTAGTATAAGTATATTTTCTTACAATCCGCAAGGAAACTAAATTTCTCTAGTTGGCTGTATACCATGTATCTCAAAAAATTTATTTATAAGGTATAAGCAAAGATTTAATACTAAGTAACTTCTCGAACAAGAAACATAAATTTACGTGCACAAAAAAATGCCGACAACACGGTCCTCCTCTCTGTAGGACCTTTACAAGGAAACTGTAGGGGCCGCTCTGTATTCGAAAAGGCACAAGCACAACTCGGCTCTATAGCCAACTGGTGTAATAAATGAAGAGTAATCCTTAATTCAGCTAAAACTTAACTAATCCTATTTAGAAATCCCAAACGTTCTCAGAACAGAACAACCACATCATGCTAAATAGAGAACGTCTTGATTTTAGAACGTCAGTGTCCTACTTGGGTGACAAATTTTCAAAGACAAAAGACACTGAACTGGAACATTAAGCATAAAAACACCCTTATTACGGTTAGAAACAGAGCCAACCTCATAAAAGCACTTGGTGGTAAAGTTAAGAGTACCAACCGTGTTACTCTCCTTCATACATACAAATCTTTAATTAGACAAATACCAATTATAGAATACAGAGCCAGAAACGACATAACGCTAACGAAACGATAATTTAACCAAATAATGTCAACAGAGAGAAAGCTCCTGAGGAGAATTATGGGCAAAAAACGTTATTACCATAAGCATTAATACACTAAATAGCGAATATCACAATTATTCATGATAGGATACTAAGCCTTAGCAAAATATATGTACCACCTACTATAGAAAACTCGAACAATAGAGCAAAGGAGGTTCTTAAAAATAAATGACACTTTCCTACCAGCTAAACTTCTAAATTAAGCAGGCAACGATCTTTTCTGATGAGTAATGGGATAAACTTAAATCAATCTTCCTAAAACCATGCAGGCAGTAACCTGCAATTGCCAAAAATGCTGATCTAAGAGCCTTTCCTTAAAATCATACCTACACCAACAACAGAAATGTATCACCTTCAAACCATCTAAGCGAGTACTGAAATCAATAAGTACTCAACATCTTAGCAACTACCACAATTTCCCTTCTTCTTCTTACTGCGACGTCTCCTTTCAGGTTGACGATCCAAATAGCAATTGTAGCTTTGGAAACTACTGCACGAAAAATTTCTGTGAACGAGCTGTCAAACCATGTCCTCAGGTCTTTCAGCCACGAGTTCTGGCATCCTTCAACTGATTTTTTGCCTGCACTTTTCCTTTCAATATGATTTGGTGAAATGCTGAGTAACTCTTTTGGTTTTCTCGTACGCCGAAGTATCTTACCGTTGGTTTTTTTTGTACCCATGGAATTTTCAGCATCCGTCTGATGCGTTTCAAAGGCATCTTTTTTTTTCTATTTCAGAGTCCATTTTCTACTTTCACAGTTATACAGCACAACAGAGAATACTTAACATCTGATCATTCGAATTCTGAGCTTTAGACTAAGGTCTGATCTTAGAAAAAAATGTTGTCATGTTCATGAGTGTTTTCTTCGCTTGTTCGATTTTTGATAGAATTTCTTTTTTTGGGTTACACCGGTTGTTGATATTTGCTACCAAATATTTTATGCAAGTTACCTGTTCTCTTATTTGTTACTTGGCATACAAATGTATGTTTGTTGGTATCTTTGAAAATAATAGAATTTTTGTTTTGGAAATATTTAGATAAACTGATATTAAAGTAAACTGAACATTTCGCTATGACGAACTACCACATTTATTATATTTTGTAGTTCTTGTGCGTTGCTTGCTATTGGGACGGTATCATCAGCGTACCTGATGTTCTCTATGCTGGTTCTGTTTATTTTGGTTTCACCTTAAACCTCCTCTAATGATTTTCTAAACATAGATGTTTCTAAACAAGACGCAACCTTGTCGCAATTTTCGTCGGATTAATATACCTTGGGATGTTGTGTGCTCCATTTCAATTGTTGCCATTTGGTGCCAATATAAAATCTCTCTATTTAAACAAAATTTCCTATCTACATCTCTGCAACAAATAAAAAGGAGCAGCCGCACCTTCAAGAAGCGTAAGCCTATAACGTTCTAGGGGCAAATACAAATGGTAAGCGTTATTTTCTTAAGAAAGCTCTTAAGCAACCGTAACCCAAGCGTCAACCTACGATGTCTTCTTCTTAAAGTGCCCTCTCCTCAATGGAGGTTGGCTACTACAATTTTAAACTCTTCTCTATCTTCAGCTGTTCTGAGCATGTTTCTGAGCAACGATAGTCTTTTCCTTCCTAGGCCTCTCTTTCCCTCGATTTTTCCTTTCACTATAAGTTGGGCATATTAGTACTTATTATTTCTCAGTATGTGGCCTAGGTATTATGTTTTTCTAACTTTTACTGTGTTAAAAAGTTCTCTTTCCTTGCCTATTCTATGCAGCACTGTTTCGTTTGAGGTATGCGATGTCCATGAAATTTTGAGTATTCTTCGGTAGATTAACATTTCGAAGGCCTTCAATTTATTTACGGTTGATGTTTTAATGGTCCACGTTTCAACTGCATAAAGAAGGGTCGACCAGACGTAGCATTTTGATAAACGTAGTCGAATTTAGAGTTTTATTCGAGATTCACAAAGATTTTCCGGCCTGTTCTATTCTCGATCTTATTTCTAGATCAGGATTTAGGCTGCTATAAAATGTGCCCATTTGTTGTGCAAGATTGAGGTACGTTTTGGTTTTTTCGGATTGGCATCACTTTGGTTTTTTTAATGTTTATTTTCATACCAAATTGCTCACAGGTCGAGTTGGTCTTGTAGATGAGTCGTTGTAGACCTAAGTCGGAATCCGCAATTAACACTGTATCATCGGCGTATCTGATACTGTTAATATTTGCGCCATTCACTTTGACTCCATCCTTGGAATCCTCTAATGCTTCTCTAAATAGAAACTCGGAGTAAAGATTAAACAGCAGACGTGACAGAACACATCCTTGTCTAACTCCCCTTCTAATTTCTACTTCTGCGGATGTGGAACCTTCGATCCTAACTCTGGCGTTTTGGTTCCAGTACAAGTTTTTTAAGAATTTGATGTCTTTTCCATCTAAACCGACTTCTTGCAAACGATCTAATAGTAGGTCGTGTCTTACTCTATCAAATGCTTTTTCGAAGCCTATGAAGCATACAAATATATCTTTCTGTTGGTCGTAGCATTTTTGGGTGAGAACTACTAAACTGAACAGGGCTTCTCTCGTTTCCATGTCGGCTCTGAATCCAAACTGATCGTCTCCGATGATTGTTTCGCACTTTCTATAGATATGATTATATACGATTTTTAGTAGGACTTTACTGCATGACTCATAAGGCTTATCAGACAGAACTCATTGCAGTGTTGTGGGTTTTGCTTTTTTAGTAGTGGGATGAATATTGAATTCACCCAATCTTGGGGTATTTTACCTGTATCATAAATGCGATTGAATAAAAGGACAAATATTTCGATATTTTCTTCGCTGATTAATTTTAACGTTTCTGGGTATATTCCGTCTGGACCTGGGCTTTTATTTGTTTTGAGATGATTAATTGAATTTATGATTTCAGATTTCAGAATTGCTGGCCCTTCGTTGTTATTTTCCAATCTTGGTTCTTCTCGTATGCCGCGAAAAAGAATTTTAATATAGTTTTCCCATTCTTTCAGTTTATCTTCCGTTGATTCTAGCAGTTTGCCATCCGTGTTCAGCATGGTGTGAAAAGTCGTTTTCCTGGTAGTCGATGTAAACTCTTTTACCTTTTTATGTAAATTAAAAAAATCGTGCCTTGTTGCAGTTCTTCTGTTTCAACGCATTTTGTTTCCAGCCATTTCTCTTTTGCTTCGGTTACTTTTTTTCGAATTATTCTATTTAGTCTTTTGTATTCTCCGTCCTTGTCATTTTTTTCTTTAGATTCTCTTCGTTTGTTCGTTAATTGTAAAATCTCTTCTATCATCCATTCCTGTTTGTTATTTCTAGGTGTTACTTTTAGATGTTTTTCCGTTACATTGTTCATTTGTTCTTTAATAGTTTTCCACAGAACGTTTGTCATCGTACTCGCTAATTCTTTTGTGGTCGATATTTCCTAAATTTTTGTTTAATTCTTTATTTACTGTCTGAAGTATGGTGTCGTTTTTCAGTAATTGGATGTCTAATAGTTGGTGTTGAGGTTTTTGTTTCTTTATTAGTTTCCATCTTGCCACCTACGATGGCACGCCACGAAATGCTACGTACTCTCTATACGCTACTTTACAGAGTAGAAGGCTAGACATTAACAGCAACAACTATAAAAAAGTTAGCGGCTCTATAAATGTGGCTGTATCGACGCATACTGAGAATACCTTGGACAGATAGAGTGACCAACACAGAAGTATTAATATGAATGGGTAAAGAGGTGGAATTGTTAACAACTGTTAAAAGGAGGAAAGCATCATACCTGGGTTATGTGTTCCGTAATGATAAGTACAATCTGCTACAGCTTATCGTGGAAGGCAATATCGTCAAGGCCTGACTGAGAAACTTGAGAGAATGGTTTTAATTACCAGAAGCTGCGAACATAATACATGCGGCACAAAACAGAGAAACCTACCGTTTGATGGTCGCCAATCTTCGGTAGAAGACGGCACATAAAGAAGAAACGTAATTTAACCGGACATCAGAAAGATCATCATGGTTAAAAATGCAATGCTATAATATAGTCCCACAAAATATCAAAGAAGCTTTGGATAATTATCTTAAGGTAAAAATGAACTCAAACGGTTGATGGGCGGTAAAAAAGTTTATGTATATTCGAAGAGGGCAGATTAACATAAAAATATTTTAAAGTTAATAAAAACGTCTTTTCGAATTTAGGACAGTAAACGTAAACCCCGTATATTTCATAATTATATTACAAAAAGCACAATAGTGTGTCATCGATTTTGTTTCATTTATCCCACTGAATTAAAACAATGATATATTTGTGATTTGGTTTATTTATACCATTTAACGTTTCGTCGACAACAGGTTTATTCACTGCCGAAAAAAGAATTAAAAAGAAGGAATTTATTAATGCAAAAAGTGCAGCATTTTTAACTCGACATCGTCGTATAGTCAGATCGTAATCTAACTATTCAGCATATCCTGAACAGACCGAGAGAAAATATCACCAATGCACCAGTTCTTGTTACGACGTATAATAATTGCAAATGTGATATACCAGGATAGACGAAAGATCGCTATCGCTCGGACTCGATGACATTTTTCCTTGTCTGTTCAATTGATCTGATTGAGACACTGAGAGGCACCTCAAGTAGCCGGATGGAGTGTCCGAAGACACACTGATTCGCAGTTTAGATTGCATGAAATCGATGTTTAAAACGCTATAAGCTTTTTCAAGGATATCGTCGATATCATCTACGGAAAAACGTAACACTACAGGAGATTCTTTGCAGGAATAACATTCTAGAATTTTAATTTGAACAGTATGTTACTTTTGCACCTTTTAAGCAACTTGCTTCTGTCCTTTTAAATTAAATCTAAAGAAATTTCTTACAACTATAAAATGACGTTTTAGAACTTTCGATTTTAATTTCCGGTATACTAGTATGGCATTAGACTGACTTGATGAAAACAATTACTATACTATCTATATAATCATAAAATTTTTGAAATTTTTACATTGTACTGTTAGTTTTTTTTTTGTTTTTTTAAGTAAACCGCGTCAACCATGAAAGGTTATTGGGGGAAAGAGTTGTACATAAAATGAGATGTTTGCTTATAACTACTATTTACAATTGATAACTGAAGTCTATTTTTATATTAGATTGTACAATTTAGTTAGTTTTAGAAACTTAGTCACTTTATCACATTTACTATAGTTCAGAGCACTTTTCAGATCACTTGGTAAATCACTTTGAAGTCGTTTCAGGTGATAGAGTGGGCAACTAGCAATAATGTATTCGATTGTCAGAGGAATATCACAAACATAGCACAGTTTTTGTTGTTCTTTCTTCATTAGGTACTGGTGGGTTAACCTGGTATGTCCTATTCTTAAGCGGTGTTGTATGACTTGATCTCGTCGTTTTTGTGGCATTATCCCTTTTGGTGACAAATTTGGGTTGATACGTTGTAGCTTATTGTCGTCAAGTTTTTTCCATCTTTCGAGCCATATTCTCATTGAAAATTATTTAATCGTGTTTTGAATGTCGGAATAAGGAATTTCTAGGAGCTTCTTATCTGGTCTATTCGTATAGCAGGCTTCTTTAGCTTCTCGATCAGACTTTTCATTACCTATTATGCGTACATGAGATGGAATCCAAACAAATTCTACCCTTTTATTCTTACTGTAAAGTTCTAGATCAATTTTAATGCACTTAAAGGATCTGTAAAAGTTTCGGCTGGTTTGATATACGTTGTAGGGCTTTAGATATGGCATACAATTCGGCGGAATATATGGAGTACTCCTTAGGTAGCTGGAACTGATATTTAATTGTTTCGTCAACGAAAGCTGTGCCTACCGTTTCTATTTCAGTTTTTGACGCATCTGTATATATTTGGTAATATTTTTGTACTTGTCTTTAATCGCTTGAAACCGCTGTAGAGTTATATGTAATGAACTATTAATTTTTACGATACGGTAGAAGATTTGTATTACATGTGGGGAGTTTTATGGTCCAAGGAGGAGGGTATTTTCTTCTTCCTAAAGTGCTGTGCATTTATGCGTAGGAGTCCATCGTACATCGTCTTGTCAGGTACTACAGGATATTTTATTTCATTGGAAATATTTTTCGGGAAATTGTAACCTGTGATTCTTTTACTAAATGATGCAGAAAGACTGGGTTTTTGTTCAAAAATTAAATGAAAATTGTCAGAAAATGTGCATGAGTAAGCTGGGTTATTAGAGTTTGCTCCAATTTTCGCTGCATATTTTAGTCTTAGTCTATGTCTTCTAATTGAAAGAGGTAGTTCATCAGCTTCTACATAAAGACTTTCTACTGGACTGGTCCTGTAGGCTCCAAGTGCCAGCCTTAATGCGGTATTTTGTATAATGTCCAATTGCTTTAATAAACTATCTTTAGCTGAACTGTAGACTATTGATCCATAATCTAGCTTGCTACAAATCTTTTTTATATATATATTTAGTAATTGTGAGGTAGCAGCTTCCCAATTATGATTGGCTAATACTTTGAGAATGTTCATATATTGCATGCAAGATTTTTGAGTTGTTAAATGTGTGTTTTCAAAGTGAGTTTTGTATCTAATATCATTCCCAAAAATCGATGTTCTTCTACACACTGCAAATTTTGATTATATAGTGTTAATTTTGGCCAAATTGGTTTGTTTGTTTCTTGAAAAACATATTGCTTTTGTTTTGTTTGTAGAAAAACGAAGACCTGTTCTCTCTGACCACTTTTTTTAAAGATTTGATGGACTCTTACAGAATAGTTGCAGCTATCCGGCTATTGCTTACATAAAGAACAAGGTCATCTACATATAAACCAATTTGGACAGGAGTATTAATGTTATCAACAACTTCATTTATTGCAATCAAAAAAAGTGTTACACTAATTGTTGATCCTTGGGGAGTTCCGTTATCTTGGGTATACGAACTTGATAAATGATTAGTAAGTTTAACTCGGTAACAAACACGGAAAATTACAGAGGAATTAAATTATTATTCAGAACACTAAGATTTACAACCAACGTAATAACAAATAAACTGAATGAAATTATAACACTAGTAGAAGAACAACCAATTCTTTTAGATTTAGATATTTTAGATATCCTTCGCATTTGAGTCTAGTTCTGTTGTAAAGTATTCTTGGACGAATACTAAGAGTGTGGTTTATTCGGCTAATTAACCGATAATTTGAGCATTTTCTAGCATTGTGTTTTTAGGTATTGTAACAAAGATGGATTTGAGCCAGTCTGCTGGAATCACTTCAGTGCTATATATTATAAATTACAATCCATACCTCTCTTAAATGACACTGTCGCCCGTCGAATTGACGATATAGCCAAAGGTTTTCAGCATCAGAAAAGTTGCGTGAGAAATTGTTTTCGATTCAGCTTGACGTGGCAACAGGTATCAATAAGGGCCTTCGTTTAATTGCCTATGTCCGATTTTGTTTTGGAATATCGGCAGTAGAAAAACAACTTTCTGTAAATTATTAGAACTTATAGCAGTAGCACTCACTTTGTTTGATATTTTATGTGATTTTATTAATGAGGTAAACGTACAGGAGAAGAATTGCGGTAGAATATGAATCAATGGTACTCATACAATGTCTGGAAGATTCTAAAGTGTAGGTACAAGCACTTGTAAAACAAAAATCTCCGCAATGTGTCTGGACCAATTGTGTGACCCACAGAGAGACTTTTAAAGAATTTTAGAGAATTGTAAAGATATGAGTCGTAGTTTCAACATTATGTTAAGGACTGTCGTAACTGTAGTAAATTATATACAAATGAGACCCCTAAAATCAAGAAGCTTTAATGCACTTTGCAATGATATTGATGCAGAACAGTTGACATTGCTGTTTTATTGGGGACCAATATTGGTTATTGTGTGAGAAATTTTTAAAATGTGCTTATGAGTTTTAAAGTGGAAATTTCTACGTTTCTAGACCAGAAAAATTACCCGAAAGCCGAAAAGTTTCGAGATCCTTTATTTTTAATGAAATTGAGTTACTTGGTAGACATATTAATATATATGATAAGACATAGAGAAATTAAATACTTTGCATTTACAGCTTCAAGGAGCAAATACACATAATATATCTAATTCCAGTGATAAAGTTTTTTTTGTTAAAAGTTGAAACTATGGAGCAAAAACTAGAAATATTTACAAATGTGAACGAGTATCTCAAAACATACAAGGAAGAAGAATTGTATTTGAAAGTTGTTCTTGTGACATTATAGTCATTTAGCTGTACTGGCACAGAATCTAAAATATTTTCTTGCTGACGACAAATTGGTAGCAAGTTACGGGTGGTTTAGGGATTTATTTCGAACTACTCCCGAAGGTCCTTAACTGCAAAATAATAGATCTTCAGACTTTAGTAGTAAGAAGTAGAGAATTTAGTACTAAACTCTGAATTTTGGGCGGGTGTAGATGACGCTTTTATTCCACTAAAAACAAAAACATTTCGTATATTATTTTCAACATATATTCATTCAAATCACTAATAATTATGAATGATACTTTTAATTTAGTACTAATGAATTTATTATTAGATTTATTTGGCAATTGACAATAGCAATTATATTTATAGTAATTAAATAGTATATTAGTTTAAACGTATATATACTTACTTAATTTTTTGTAACGTCAGAATCAATATCATTTTTTTTTTGAGAATTAATTGTTTTTGTTAACAATTGTCGTTTTGTGTTTCACTTTGATGTGCTAAATTAATACAGTATCGGATTATTCAAAGAAAAAAATAGTATTCAACCAAAAATTGTACCTATTCTACTTCACTAATTATTTTTTTTGTTACTTCCTTTTAGCTTTAGCTATTCAGTCCCGCCTATTGGCGACGTGCAAGTACTTGGATGTGATACGAGAAACGATCGTGCGCGAGTAGCGGAGAAATCTTGCATTTTTTACTGCACATTTCATAGATTTCATAAATTAATATTGTCAATTGTCATATTTCATACTCGTTTGTTTATTTACACCTTCTGTCACTGAAGAAAATGGCTTTAGGAAATGCTGTGTTATAAATTGTAAAAATAGAACAAAAAATTGTCAATTTAAGGTTTATTCGTTTCCAACTTCAAGGCACAAATTACTACAAAGAGAAAAGTGGATTTATATCATAAAAAAGCATAAGTAGCATAACCTAAATAATGCATTATTCTTGCGCCCGATTTTAAAGTCAGTTTGAAATAAATAATAAATAAAAGTTCACTTTTAAGTGTAAATTTTAGTTTCATAACACTCACTTAAAGTTCATTTTAACCCAAAAAACAAGTTTAATGTTTAAATTTTATTATTTTTTTTTTTAAGTTTACAAAACTGCATCAAGTTCAAGTTTTTCTGAAGATGCATTAAGATATATTATAATCGCTGTCCAAAAGTTTACAGGGAAAGAATTAATTGTTCAAACCAATATGATGATATCATGGGCTTAACCTGCTAATTTATGCATTAGCATTATTTATGGTAATTTATTTTTCTTAATTCTTCCATTCTTTTTTGACATTTGCCACTACTAAAGCTTTTCCCTTTGACTCAGTGCTTGGTTGAAAAGTTATTTGGTGATTTACTTTCTCAAAACCAGTTTTTATTATTGCATCCATATTAACAGTAATGCTGAAATTTAATAATATATTAATTTGTATTTACACTACATACAACGTTTACCTTTTAATAACATACCGACATAACCTCAATCTTAGTTTTTCTTCTTATTCTTTTTTGGGACTACGTCCTTGACAGTTATCCGGTAACCTCGATATAATATAAAAGCGCAGTACATTTTGCTGATTCACGACACCAGGTGTCGCTGTTCCGAACTTGCACGGTCCCAATAGGTATGACGCATCTGACCGCCACTACATCTTGCCTAATTTGCTAGGGATTCTCTACCCTAAAATTATTAATCCATGTTTTTTTTATGTAATTGTTCTTAATGTAATATTTAACGAAATATTTTGTTGTTACAGATACTAGGGAAACTGGTTTTGTGAATGCCATTATCGCAGCAGGTATCACCTTTCAAGTAACAAGGGCCTGTACGAGAGGAGAGCAAATTGGTTGTTCCTGTTCAAAGAGAAAACGGAGGAAAAATAATCGAAGAAAGAATCCACCGTTGCCCGAAGGGGACTGGGAGTGGGACGGTTGTGGGGAGAACATAGAATACGGGATGAAGAAATCCAAAGATTTCTTGGATACCAGATACAGAAGAAGAAGTAGTGATATGAAAACATTAGTGAAATTACACAATTATGTAGCGGGACGGTTGGTGAGTTTTTGGCTTAAGTTATTAATATTTAGGTGATTTAGCCAATTTTGTTAATATTAACTTAACACAAATATATTTACACAACATAAGATAATAAAATAATAACTAAATAATTGTTAATTAATAATTAAACATTATAACCATTAAACATTTTATTATTAATACCTAGAACTAAATGCTTTTAAATATTTTTGGTCTTTAAAATTAAGTTGTTCATTGAAAACGAACGTTCTACATCGACATATGTAATTGGTTCTACATCGACATATGTAATTGGAGCATATTTTAGGGCAAATAATAAATCTGGCTCAATTTGTAATTTCTCTAAAAATATCCCATTCAAAACTTTAGTGGCATTAGAAAAAAAAAAACAAAAAACGTTTATTCTTGTCAGTTGCTGATTTAATTTTTGACTCTAAGTTATGTACTATAGTGTATTTTTATGTATGAGAGAGTAATAAAACAATAAATTATGTATGCAAATCCCTAAACGGTTGTTACGGGTGACTCAATGAAAAACAGATATTTGTCAACAAGTTTACAGAAGTATATAGGAAAACAATTTTAAATTGAGTATGACCACCAGGTATAAAGGTTGGAGCAGAATAGAATACAATAGTTGTGAGGGTTACTAATTCCTAAATAAGGTTGCCAGTGTCGGAGTGATGGAGGTTAACAGGTACTAATGAATTTGCAAGAAATGTAAGATGTTTATTTTATTGGTTATATATATAACCAATAAAAGTTTAATAAGTACCTACCTATTTGCAAAATAAAGTTTAATTCTTTAGATAAAATAAAACGTTTTATTTTATCTGAAGTGAGTGCATTCCACGAAGTAACGGTTTCAACAATCAAACATTTAATTCTTTAATTCCAGGAATCTACGACAGTAATTGACTAGATAATTACCTTCTAAACTTATTCCACAGAAAATGTGATAGTGGGTTTTTCCATTTTGTAGGAAGGTCCAAGTAGCGTATTCAAAATTCTTATCAATTCACTAAAAGTAGGTACTTCAGTTGCAAGGTGCAGTTTATTGTGTATACTAGTGTTATGGAAAATTTGGAAGTGCCGTGTAAACGCCGAAAAATTGGTCCTTTATCAGTTATTGAAAATACATTAATATTTAATTGTTTTAAATCATTTACAGACAAACGTTTATGTGAAAGTGTTGATGAGACCGTTGAGGTAGTTATCAGTACACTTGGTGTTGGGAAATCTACGATTTACAGAGTTATTAAAGAAGAGAAATGTGGTAGTTTTCAAATGCCACGTAATGCTCCAGGGAAACCAAAATTTCAAATAGAATATCATTTTAAAGAAGGACTTCGACGGAAAGTGCATGAATTCTTCCTTAGACAAGAATTTCCAACATTGGATAAAGTTCTTGTCTCAGTTCGAGATGATAAGGATTATCCAGAAATGAGTCGAAGTACGTTATGGAAACTTTTAAAAGAAATAGGCTTCCGCTGGAAAAAGGATCCCAGAAAGTCTATTTTATTAGAAAGAAGCAATATTGTCATATGGAGAAGACATTTTCTAGGAACCATAAAGGAAATGAGAAACCAAAAAAGAAAAATATTTTATCTTGATGAAACATGGATCAACGAGGGTCATACACCAAATAAATTTTGGCAGGATTAAACTGTTACAAGTCAAAGGCACGCTTTTGTAAATAACTTATCTACTGGTTTAAACCCACCATCAGGAAAGGGACGCAGGCTGATAATAGTACACATTGGCAGTTCAGACGGTTTTGTTGAAGGTGGTTTATTAACTTTTGAATCAACTCGTACCGGTAACTACCATGAAGACATGAACGCTGATGTCTTTCAAGAATGGTTCGAACAAATGATAGATCTTCTTCCTAAGAACTGTGTAATAGTAATGGATAATGCAAGTTATCGCTCCAGACTTATAGAAGGACTGCCCACAACCAAGTGGTTAAAAAAAGACTTGCAGAATTGGCTGAGTTCAAAAAATATTACGTACCATCCCGGATCTATAAGAAAGGAACTTTATTCGTTGTGTGCCTTTCATAAAGAAAAATTTAAAAAATACGAAATTGATGAAATTGCCAAAAATCGTGGAATGACAGTACTTAGATCCCCACCATATCATTGTGAATTAAACCCGATTGAACTGGTATAGGCACAGATAAAGAGTGAAGTTTCAAGAAAAAATACCACTTTTAAAATTCATGATGTTAAACAGTTGTTTTTGGAGGCCGTAAATAATGTAAAACCTGAAAACTGGGAAAAGGCAGTAAATCACACTATTAAAGAAGAGGAAAAAATGTGGAAGCTGGACAATATTACTGATAAAATGATCGAGCCAGTTATTATCAATCTTGTTTCTGAAAGTTCATCTTCTGAATCTGATTTGGATTTGTAACAAGTAGCTGTAAGTTTTATATTAATATTTTTATTCATCTATTTAACATACCTTAGACGGTTTTAAAAACTCTTTTTCTCTTTTGTAATTTTTAAAAATTAAAAAAATGTGAATTTTTTAAAACCCTTTTTAATGTAGGCCAGTCAGTTCTAATATAGTGTGTGATAAAAGAGGTCACTTTGGTTTACATACACATAACACTTTATAACACTGAAATAATTCATTTATTTTTTACAATTATTCAAAGTAATTTTTCAAATAATCTTGAGCACGCCCATGGAGTGCTCGGAGGTACCAGTTAAAATTATGCTAATTACTCTCTCGTTCATAAAAATAAACTATAATTGTATCGATTCACATAAATTTACCTTGTGTCTGTCTAATAAGTCAATTGTGGTAACTATTAATTTATAATTGTAGTTGATATACGCAATGTTTCAATTTCCGCAATTTTTAATATTTTTTTTCTCGAATATTATTATCAAACTCTGATATTACTTTTATTTTATTGCAGTGTTCAAAGTAAAAAAAAGCTTCGATCCATGATCCTTATCTTGTAATTACTAGTTTAACACATTGCTGGATACTCCCGAATTGCAATCCAAAACTTGTCACACGGATATTTAATGATATAAAAGCCAAATTTCAAAAATTCCTTTAGGAAGGTGTTTCTAGAAGTAATAAGTATACTTTTTTGCCAAAAACACGGACGGTTATAACCGTTCCCGTCACCCAAGAGAGTTATTATCTTTTTTTTTTTTCGTCTTTATAGAGGGGGGGTCTGGAATCTTCTAAAGACATCTCAGTCCAGGACGCCGCCTGACTAACCTTAGTGCAGGACTCGTTCTTCGTACACCCGGCGATAGTTCCCGAGGTACTTTAAAATGTCCTCTCGTTGCCGAGTCTACGCTGAATGCCTATCTGCTAAACCAAACCCTCCTCTGTCATCCAGCGATCCGGAAGCGGAATGGCCGCTGTAAGGCCGACATCACTTCCGAAGCACTACCTTTATTCATTCATTTTCCATTCATACACATCCACACTCCTAATTCGGCATCATTCCCAGAAGGGCATTTCCTCCTTCCCCACAGTTCTACTCACGCATTCTAACTCAAAAAGTGTGACCCACTGTTCTAACTTTACCTTTCAGCATCATTCACTCTACCTTTGCCGTTGGTCCAGCTGTCTTTCTTCCCCTTCCTTCTTCTTGATCACTGCACGGATATAACTGTGTATGTTAATCTAACCTAATTTATTTTCAATCATTCTCTCAATCATTTCTCTCACTGTAACAAAATTCACACCTGTCTCTCCCTCCATTCTGTTTCTTTCCACTATCCATCTGCTGCAATCTAACATCGTATGTGTCACAGTGTCCGAGTATCCACAATATAGGCATTCATCTGTATCAGCCTTTCCGATCCTATAAAGGTAGGCCCTAAATCAACCGTGTCCTGTGAGCACCTGCGTCAGGAAATAATCCAATCGCCTGTGGCCACAGTCCACCCAATTTCTTATGTTAGGGATCAACATTTTCGTCCACTGTGCCACATCCTCCGTATTGTTCCATTCTTCTTGCCATCTTTCATTTGACCTATCCCTTACCTGTCTTCTCTCAGCTACAGTAATGTTTGGGCATCTTCTCTCATAAAGCTCTTTTCTTTCAACCGCCAAAACATGCAATGGAACACATCCAGTGATGGTCCATAAGGCTGCCGCAGATACAGTCCTGTAGGCGCATGCCACTCGCAACAGACTTGTTCTGTGTACTCGTTTCATAAGACTAATATAGGCCGTTATCTCTACCACCTCGCTCCAGACTGGTGTTGCGTAGAGAACGATAGACTGTACAACACCGTGTAAGACCCTCCTCCTTTCAGATTTGGGTCCTCCAATGTTCGGCATCACTCTTCCCAACGCAGCCACACTATTCGCAGCCTTTCGGACCACCTCTCGAACGTGCTTTCCCCATTTTCCACTCTGGTGCAATGTCACTCCCAGATACTTTACTTGCTTCTTAGGTGTTAGACATACTCCCGCACATTTCAATTCAACACCTTGCCTGTTCCTTGTCCCCTTCAGAATGATGGCTTCTCATTGCTATACATACATTTCTTAGTGCCTCGATGTCCGTATTCCACCAATATGGCATCCTGTTGACATCTTGGCGACCAATATTGCTTCCTTCCATCGCTTCTTTAATTACTCTCTCCAGGTTTTCCACCGTCGGTGGTTGACCCTCCATTATGCTCACTCTCCATTTCTTTAGCTCCTCGTATACTTTCCAGTCATTTAAATCGCCGCATCTGCCCACAGACGTCCCGGATGCACGGACCGTATTAGTGGTCCCCATTCCAGTTATCGAGAACTCGATGTATTGATGTTCAGTTCCAGTGTAGTCTGGCAAAACCTTCCAGCCTCTTGCTTTCGCCGCTATTCCTTGTGTCGCCATGGTCACGTCGATGTATGTACCTGTACCTCTCCTAACAAACGTAGGTTCCAGACCTGTGTTCAGAACCACTAGAGTACCCACCCAGTCAGTTAGTATCCTGCCGCGAGTGTCGGAGATGGGAGATCCCCACTCTGCTGCTTTTGCGTTAAAATCTCCCAGCACTACGTATTCTCCTCCTGTGTTTACCACTTCCTGCATAATCTCATCTATCTTTATCTCGTACTCGCCCAGCGTCACGTTTGGAGAAATATAACAGCAGTTTAGCCGCATCCCCTCTATCTGAACAATCACATATCCTTCATTCGGCTTAATTTCATACACTTATTAATTACAAGACAGTTATTATCTGCATCATAGCATACGACGGTTACCACCGTCCGCTTATTTATAACACAAAATCATTTATTTTAATAAACCAAACATAAATAAACTTCAAGAAACAAATTAGAAACAGTAAAATGCAAAAAATAAAATACAAAAAAATACATTTACACTTTTATATTTGCTTATAACTCAAAACATAGTCCTGGACACAATGGGGGGTGTTCAGCACATGTTTTACACCTGTAGCTGGTCTCTCTTCTCCTTCCGTCTTTTGTGCACTGTTTGCACCGCAGAAAATACTTATTTCGGATATAATTCTGTGGAACAGGTATCGTTTCCTGAAAATGCTGTACTGGTAAATTTTCAGGATTACCAGGAAGAGCCATATTTTCTTGTGGTGTATGTTGTGAAGAAAACTTAATCAATGTTCTCGTATCTTTTATTTTACGGTCCAGTCCTAACAGGCTTTGGATAAGTAAATCCTTGAAATCGATAAATCCGATTGTTGCTGCGGGATTAGGACTGCTAATATTTTTAAACAAAAAAATGAATTCAAGACAGCTATATCTAATAGATGAAATATTATTTTTTCATACCAGAAAATAGTTTTTCTGGGGCACGAAAAATATGAAATTATTTGATCACACCTGTCTATTCCAGACATACATTTGTTATAATGGAATATTTTGTTGGGTTTTACTTTTTCTTGTTCTCTTTGGTTTTTACATCTTATTAGTTTCCGATGATTCAAAGTCATAATCGCAAGCACTTTGCAGTTATCTCTTCACTTTGAAATGAACAATTTTCCTCGTCTTTTCCAATTTTGCTTTAGTTACTACAGCAGGTTTTCCTCGCCTGTCTCTTCAAAAAAGACCTGTTACGTGAATTTTATGTCGAAGAAGTCGATTAGTTAGCCATATGCTGTTATAGTAATTGTTCATATATAGATAGTATCTCTTGTTTATATATGGCTGCATTAATTTTAATACCACCGCTTTAGTTTTAGACATAGCTTTCTCAGGCGAGTTCTCTCCTTGTCGTTTTTATATATATCTTTGTTTAGGATATAACCATATGCACTACATAGTTTATAAAAATGTATCCCATGTTTAGTTTTTTCATTTTTCGTACATGTTCTGAAAGCTAATCGACCTCGAAATAAAAGTAACGATTCATCAAGAGATAATTGTGTTGTGAAGGCTTATAACCAGATTGAACATTTCTAATACACAAGTCTAAAATATTTCTTACCTTCGCTAATCCATCGGTCTCAGTAGAAAATTCCTACTTATTATAGGCTGAAAAGCTATCTAAAATTTGTTCGAAGCGTCTACCAGACGGTTGGTCTACCAGAAAGTTGGAATATCTAGGACATGTAACGAGAAATCAAGAACGTTACGGCCTTCTCCAGCTGATTCTCCAAGGGAAGGTAAATGGTAAGAGAGGATCGGAAGAAGACGCATTTCCTGACTTCAAAATTTACGAAAGTGGTATAACACGACTACCACTGAACTCTTCCGCGCTGCAGTAAACAAAGTAAAGATATCCGTGGTGATCGCCAACATCCGGAACGGATAGGCACTTTAAGAGGAAGTCTACCAGACATTGTTATAGAAAATATTTATCGGAAAATAGTTTAGTGGTTTTCGGCTAAAAAGTCTTCGAATATCGCAATTTTTTATTTGTCTCCGTTACAAACATAAGCCTAAAAATTACAGGAGAAAATAGAGGAACGTTACTTGTATTATTCTCTAAGCTGGTACTAACCTCTCCCCAATAAACAACTTATACGAACTAAGATGCCTGAAATGTATACACTTAATTTTACAATCTGTCTACAAGGATACAATGAGTGATTCTAGCTAGGCTTTACAAAGTTTGCGAGACGGTTGTCACCGCTATGTATTTTTAAACAGAGAACAAGTATAACAGGGATGCCGCAGCACGCACGACCGTTGTAGCAGGTGTGTCCAGCAATTGTGTTTGACACGTTCATTCTGTCTTTGTATATTTGCACCCTCAACGGAGAGTTTACGAAAACTTTTTTCATAAAATTTATAAAATCGTTCACCAACGGACCTAGATTTCTTATTTTTTCTACACTTTTTTTACAAAGTCATAAGCTACAATATTATCAATAAGGCAATTAATACAGACCTTATAGGAGTATTCAGCCATGTGTATAATGTTATTAATGCTTTGAACTTATGCGATATAAAGTTGACGAAGAGTACGTCCATCTCTATGAAGAAGCAAATGTGCTGCTCGAAGAAAATGGTGATATACTACCTATGCCAAATATCGTCGGAAGATCTGTTGAATGCACCATTTGGTCAAATATTGTGTTGTTACCTTTAAATATTGTGAGTTGAAAACTCTTCTTCGTCTTCTTCTTTTTTCTACGTAGACATGACTCTGTCTGTTTTTCAATGTGCCTCCAGTAAGTTGGTCCATAATTTTCCTGGTCATTCTACTGATCGTCTTCCTATTGGGGAACCGTCTCTTGCCGTCTTTACTACTCTATTTGTTAGTATTCAGCTTATGTGGTAGTTCTATTCTAGTCTAATGTTTCTTACCCAGTTCTTGATGTTTTCCACCTTACATCTACGTCGTATATCGGTATTTCTAACTCTATATCATAGTTTCCTACCATCAATTTTTTAAGTGTTTTCATCTCTGCTGTTTCTAACATCCTTTTTGTCCTCTCTGTGTTAGGTCGTGTTTCTGCCAAGCATGTCAATATTGGTCTGATGACTGCTTTGTAAATTCTGCCTTTCGTTTCTATTACGATATTTTTATTTCTCCATATCGTTTAATTTTAGCAGCCTGCGGCTCTGTTTGTTCTGTTCACTTGATCTTTCACTTTTATTTCGAGCTTTCCCTAATTAGGTAATGTAATGCTTAGATATTTAAATTCCGCCACTTGTTCTATTATCTGACCTTCCAGCTCTAATTTACATCTTAGTAAATTTGCTGTTGTAAACATGCATTTTGTGTTTTTTGGGGAAATTAACATTTTAAATTTATTTTGGGAGAGTAGTATTTTTTATTATTATTTCATCCATAAGAAGTTTGAACAAAAGAGGACTCAGGGAATCTTCCTGTCTTGTTTCATTGCCAGCTTCAATAGGGTCCGTTAGTTCTTCTTGTACTTTTACTTTAATTGTGTTGTTTTAGTAGATATTTTTGATCGTTTTAATTATTCCTATATGTATCTCCCTTGCGTACAATTTTAAGAGTTAAGTGGATAACGTCCTTTAATTTGACCCGGTCAAATGCCTTCTTAGAAATTTCTTTTAAAAAAAATCCACAAGGAAAATAATTCCTGCAGCTGGCTGTATACCACGTATCACAAAAAAAGAGGTTTAAAAACAAAGAGGACAATTCCATCATCAGGTTTAAAAAACACTAGGTTGACATGCCTGAGCCACCAAAATATTTGGGTAAAAACCCTTTAAAATAAATGTAGTTACAAAAGATTGTACATAATGTTGTTTTAAATATGTGATGGTTGATTTTAAGTTAGATTTGGCTTCAGGTAACATACACCCATGGTTTGAATGAGTTCCAGTGTCCGGAGAGTAAACCTCTTCAGACGGACTACAGCTGGTAACTCTTTGTTTATTTCTCTTTTACTCGTCTCATTATAAAAATAGCGTCGGTGCATGATTTTCTCGACCTAGAACCTTGTTCTTCTGCTAGTGTTATAATTTCATTCTGCTTATTCGTTATCACTTTGGATGTTAATCTTGTGTTGTGTTTAATAAACTAATTCCTCTGTAATTTTCTATATCCGATTTTTGTTCTACTAAAAAGTTATTAAAACCGATTTTTGCTTTGTTTCAGGCTGTCAAAAACAACATGGTAACCGTCTGCAAATGCCACGGTCTCTCCGGCTCCTGCACGCTAAAGACCTGCACTAGAAGAATGCCGTCATTTCGAGAAGTGGGTAACAGACTTAAGGAACGATTTGATGGAGCGGCAAAAGTAATAGCCGGCAACGACGGCCAAAGTTTCATGCCCAAAGGAGAGACGATTAAGCCACCGGGTCGAGGAGACTTGGTTTACTCGGAGGAATCTCCGTCTTTTTGTATTCCCAACAACACGTTGGGTTCATTTGGGACGCAGGGAAGAGTATGCAACGATACTTCTCAAGGAGAAGAAGGCTGTGGAATATTGTGCTGCGGAAGAGGCTATGCGACGCACACGGAAGAAGTAAAAGTTAATTGTAACTGTACTTTTAGATATTGCTGTGAAGTTCAGTGTGATACTTGTAAGGTAACGAAGAGAGTGAATACTTGTTTGTGAGAGGATTTTAGAGTTGCGACTGTTTAATAATAAGTTTAGTGAGTTTAACCAGCAAAATTTGTTTGTAATGTTTTAGGTAGCTTTGTATTTAGTAAATTATTATTATAAACTACTTACTGTCTTATTTTCCCTAACTCAACAAATTTCAACAAAAGAATGGAAATAACTACGAAACAGGTGACTTAGAAAAAAATTTAAAAAAAAAAAAAAAACTAAAAAAATTAAATATAGTTCAATAAGAAATTCTGTGAATTAGAAAAGCTACAGCAATTACACAACTTGCATCAATTTGTCTAAATTATTCATCTCGGATTTAAACTAAACAGAGGAAAACATTTGAATGAGAAAAAGCCAAATTTGAAATCCGATAAAAGATATGAAGGAGAAGTGTACCAAAAATAACATAACATAAGTGGGTAAGTGAGATTATATGGAACATTTATTTTACTTCTATCTAGAGTAGCTTTAGGAAGGCTGCAGATTATTCTATCGAGAACAGCAAAAGAAGTTTTGAGAGTGAGGGGTTTTCAGATATGGTTAATGTAACTGTAAATGTTTGAAATAAAGGGCAAGCTTTAATTCTCAACCAAATAATGAGATATGAATGAATGTTGACTCTCATTATCTTGGAGCGCTCCGGTATGCATGTGCCTATCATATTTAATATAAAATGTCACTAAAGCGGTAGCCAAAATACGTCAGTTTTTACTGATAAAGCAGAAAGAGAACTGACTGTATGAGAATCTGGAATGTTTAACACTTCGAAAGGAGTTTAACACTTCATTTTGGCTGTAAGTATTATAAGAAAACTGAGTCGACGTGCAAACGATACGACTGGAAAAACCTTGAGAATGTTTGGGAGTTTGAGCATCGCGATCAATCAAGAAAGCTTTCCTATTGGTGTTCCTAGAGGAAGAGATATTTTCAGAGGTACTATGCAAGAACGAGTGATTCTTTTCTTGCATGTACTGCAAAAATGTGAATAGTTGCAATCTTGAGAAAAATATTTATTACTTAAACATTTCCAACAAAGTTTCTGACCTTTTACAACATTAAATTTTTCTTATATACCAAAAAGAGACATTTAAAACCATTACACTGATAAATTTTATGCAAATTACTTTTATAACTTGTATCAGAAAAGAGTTTGGATGCAGGTCAACTGATGAAAACAATGATGTATTTATCATTTCCTAAATTTTATCATGATTAGAAACGTTTAATTTTTTTAGTATGTCACATTTTTTTTCTCAAGAAAACTAATAAATTGAGAGAGTAGGTAAAACCTTTGAACCTATTATTCATATATTCATATTCAAATGACCTGTGCTTTACAAAATCTAATTGCACAATTGTACAAATATTTCAATTTATAGTAAATCCCAATGTTCGATGGGTACAGACATATTTTTTAGAGCGAGTAGTGTTTGTTTAGGTAGAGTTAAAAATTCACGTAATGATTTTGCGTTACTTTTAACTAGAAATGAAGCCTTTAACAATTTTTAAATGTGTTAACTAATCACATGCGATTTGTTTTCATATCTATTCTTAAGCGTGTCCAAAGCGATCTGGAAATTGTATTCTATAACTTTGACGTTGTCAATTAAGTGTAGATGCTCGTGTTTTAAGAACGATTTGACATAGATAAATTTTTGTACATTGTTCAGCTCGACATTATTGATTATTAGCATCTCAAATCGCTGACAAAATACGTTCGATTCAGTGTTTCCTGAAAATGCCTGCATCGTAATTTCCGTCAACCTAACTATAGCAGTGGCTACAGTTGTCGGAGCAGCGTTTGGGCTGAGAGAGTCTGCCTTTAATTTTCAAGCTTTGATCTTATGGTATGAGCCAGCTAAAGTAGAAAAGTATTATTTTCTATGAACATCCTCTCTTCTGTTTTGGTATCGGTTTTATCTATTTCTTTAGTCTGATCCATCACCTCTTCATATTTCAGATAGCAGATTTCAAATTCAGTGTGCCTATCTTGAAACTGTACACCAACAGATTTTGTATCTACGTTGTGTAGCAGCCAGTTTGCTATTCTCGCGATCTTGGCCTTCAGTGGCTTTCTCTCTTCTTTAGATATTTCATTTCTACTTTAATAGAAAGTGTTACTTCCAAAAATAACTGCTACAACCTCGAAAATATTGACGAGCTCCAAATATGCTGAGGTCCGTGCAAACACCGACTTCTTTAGAGGAATTTATGTTTATATTATATAATGGAGATGTCAATTGCGATGTATTCATATATCTAGTCCACTTCGAAAAAGCTGTCGACAAATTACAACACCGAAGAATGGCAAAAATGCTGCAAAACACAGAATTAGATGATGAAGACGTGAGAATCATTGCCAATGACACAATACTCCTTGCTGATAGGAGAGAAGGACTACAGATCTTGGTTGATCGCATTACATAATACTGCGAAAGGTATGGAATGGCACTGAATACAAATAAAACAAAAATCAAGGTGGTAAGCAAGAACAAGATTGAGACAGTGTTTATGCTAAAGGAAAAATTTTAGGCAGAGTGCACAGATACCAGTTGCGAACTAAATGAAGAATGGGATAGAAGTACGGAAATAAAACGGCGTATTAAGATAGCTAGAAGTGCTTTTAATAAGATGAAAGCAATATTATGCAATGGAAAATTTAACATTGAAATTAGAACTAGAGTATTGAGATGCTACGTGTTCTCTGTCCTGTTGTATGGAGTTGAGGCCTACAGAGGCAACAGAGAAAATACTCATTAACTTTGAAATGTAGTGTTATTGAAGAATGTGGAAAATATCTTGACACAACACATAACAAATGCGGAAAAGCTACGAAGAATCAAAAAAGATAAAGAAATACTGGACACTATAAAGAAAAGAAGCATGAGCTTCTTTGGTCACATACTAAGAAACAAGAAATACGAATGCATGCGGCTGGTCATACAAGGGAAGATGGAAGGCAAAAGAGGACCGGGTATAAAACACACGTCGTGGTTGAAGAATCTAAGACAATGGAGTGGGAAAACGTCAATGGGAATGGGGCACGTTAAGAAGATTACATAGTAGTATCAGTAGCATGTGTTAAGAATAAAGTAAATAATGTTAATATTATATAATAATATGTGTAGCACACGGCGAGAAAGTTTTAGTTTATTAAAATGCGATAAAAGTCCAAGTCACACTGAGTTTATTTTGCAATCAAATTTTCAGCACAACAGGTAAATGTTGACAAATAAATATTTAAAAAGAGAGGCTTTAGGTAAAGCCGTTCACTCTGTATATATAAGCCAAGTTCTAATAATGAAAAGTATCACCAAAATTTGTCCAGTAGTTTACAGCAACACAAATACCAGATAAACGTTTTGGTTTTTGGTTTTAGAGTTTATAGTGGTACACAAAGTCTTTTCGAGAGTCTTTTAACCACGTTCATCCAAATATGCAAAATTGAGACTAAAGTACAAAAAAACGCGAAACCAAAACACAATATCTGTCAAGGTAAGGACTAAACAAATAATTAGAAATTTTGCTGTAATCTCCACTAATGGTTTGAGGAAAGCTTATTGAATTATTTTCATCAGACGGTACAGTACGAAATATTTTAAGACCATGGAACTGTTAAAAAATAATCCTTTGATATAAATTAGCAGCTCAAGGCGTTGATTCTGTATGTGTTTGGTTTTTTCAAGTTGTAGTTAAGAGGAGAGTAAAGAGTAATCGATTGCTATAGCACATTTAATAATAAGAGAATACTTTACACCATAACTATTATATAATAAAAGAGTTTGTTTTACAAAATTGTTCAATACCGGATTTTGAATATAGCGCAATATTTGATTTATCAGCGCTTACTACATTTTTGAGAGAGCGTCACACATGCACGTTGCTTGGCGAGTTAGGACCAACTTCTTCTTCTTCAAGTGCCCTGTCCGTTGCGAACGTTGGCTATTAACATGGCAATTCTGAATTCTGATCTTGTTTGCGGCGCTTCTGAATAGTTCCACCGATGTAAGCCCGAACCACTTCCGCAGATTTTAGAGCCACGAGTGTTTTCTCCTGCCTGGCCCTCGCTTAATGTCTATTTTTCCTTGGACAATCAATTGCAGCAAACAGTACTTATCGTGTCTCAATATGTGGCCTATATATTCAAGCATTCTTCATTTAATTGTATTCACGATTTCTTTCTCCTTTCCGATTCTTTGGAGTACCTCTATGTTGGTGACATATTCGGTCCAGCCACATTTCGAATGCTTCCAGTTTTCTCGTGAGCGTCTCCGTCAGCGTCCAGACCTTCACACCATACAGTAAGATTGGAAAAATGTAGCATTTAACTATGAGGAGCTTTTTCATATTGCTAAATGCTGCTCTAGCTCGTTCTATTCTCGCCTTAATTTCTGTGGCCTGTTCCCATTTTGCATTTACGTTGGTGCCAAGATACACATTAAATTCTACATGGTCAATTAGTATGTTGCTTATCCGTAATTGTCGAGCATGTTGTTGCTTTTTGCTTATCAGCACTACTAATCCGATTTACGATTAATTTGTGACTTGACAAATTTTATGTATGACCCTATTTAAGCTCATATGGCACTTTAAAACGAATATTTTTGCAGACGAAAAGTACATTTTGTCACATATGATTCCAGTCAATAATTATGAAAACGAAAAATAAACTAATACTCATATAACTTGTTGTTTTTAAAACATGAGTCATATCAAAATTATTTCTAAAAAAAATTATGCACCACAAATTCAAAAAGTTAGGTGAAGGCATAAGTAAAACCTTGTTCGAATTGGGGAGTAGGACCCAAAGAAGCTGCATTCCAGTTAAAACGCTAGATTAATGTAGGAAAATATGCCGTTATCTACTTTTTGAATTATAAAAAGACTTAAGACATAGGACGGTATGATCCAATCTTGACAATTTTGATACAAAAATAGAAAAGCGTGATATAAGAATTATTATTCCCTCGTCTTAAATTAATTTTACTTTTCCTTTTTAAGTTGCCAGTATTACAATTTAAAGTAGAGATCCTGGCTGCATGAAATTGACAGTCCAATCCGTTTTTACCCATTGCGCAGCCAGCAATATCTAAGATGTCCTACACTTCTTCAGCCCATAATTTTATCTTGTCTTGTAAGTTATAGTATGTAATATTCTAGTCCATTATTTTTTTGGGACTTAGCGTACATTTTTAAGAGGAGATAATTTTATTTTTTTATGTAATGGGTGTAAGTATAAGCTTAAGTTCGTGGAGTCGTCATCCTTATCCTCCTGCCGCCATCTAAAGTGACTAATGACATCAGAAAATGGTAAATCTGGTAACATTACAAGCAATAAATTTAAAATCTCCATATAGTCGTACCACGGTTTTTGTAATATTCGGACCATCAATTTAAGAATTAAGAGATAATTAAGAGATAAAGAGAAATAAAATATTAGAAAACGATAACATAGATAAAACCTAGAAAAAACTAAAAAATAACATATTTAACGAAGCAATAGAATTACTAAAGACACTAACATATCAAAACAGAAAACAGATGGAACACGATTTCTACGAAACACAAAAATGAAATAAGGAGAATGATCAGAGGACAAAGAAAAGGGATGGACGATCTAATAAAAACAAAACACATTTAGAAGAAAACATAGGTAGACTACTTTTGATCCTTATGTGCTAAAGCAGACAATAATGAGCCACCAACACCAGATGTAACGATAAACGAAGAAATAAGTATTAAGTAGGAAGAGGTAAAGAAAGCATTAAGGAAATTAAAAAATAAAAAATCACCAGGAGAGGACAGAATACAAAACGAACTCCTAAAGTACGAAGGACCAGATCTGACCAAACAACTATTAAGACGTATCCAAAGAATAATAGACCAAAACAGAATTCCTCAAAAATGGAGATCAATCATCCTAATACCTCTCTTCAAAAAGAGAGACAAATCTGACCTGAAAAATTACACAGGAATTAATTTATTAAACACAGCACTAAAACTTAACAACCAAAGTGATAACAAATAAATTGAATAAAATTATAACACAAAACAGTCATCAGATCAATAATGACATACTCGGCAGAAACAAGACCGGACACAGAGAGGACAAAAAGAATGTTAGAAACAGCAGAGATGAAAATACTTAGAAAAATTGATGGTAAGACAATATGGGACATAGATAGAAGAGTAAAATGGAACGATCATATAAACAAAATGACAACAAATAGAGTAGTAAAGACTGCAAGAGACGCTTCCCCAATAGGAAGATAATCAGTAGGAAGACCACGAAACCGATGAAACGACAACTTACGGGAGGCACATTGAAAAACAGATAGAGTCATGTCTACATAAAAAGAAAATAATGGGCAAATGTAATCCAATAAATGACAGTTTTTGAGTGTAATTTTCCTCGTCACATCGTCAATAATTTGCTTGAAAGTTTGGATTTAGGTGCCTCTTACTCTCTACTTCACTTTTGGAGTTGGGCCCAGGATTGCTTTTATTTGGTGGATGAAAGCCATCTTCTCGTGAGAGAAAAAACAAACGTTCAAAAAAAAACCGGTAATGTATAAATTAACTAATTCTATGCAACTTTTATTTTATATAGTTTTATCACCAAGTTAATACTTTTTGAGTTAATTACGACTGAAAAGTTCATTTTTTTTTAAATAAAAACCAAGTTTTTAGAGGGTTTTTACAAATGACTGAAAGTTATTTGATCAGTAAGTATTTATCAAAAAGAAATATTTTTAGCAAAATGTAGATTATGAAAAAACCAAAAAAAATGGTGTATCTATGAAGTGTCTAGACCCAGCAGAACTATAGTTGGAGCTCATGAAGAGTAGGTTCTTATTTTGTCTAATTCCAAATCAATATTTCAACATAAAATAACCAAATAATGAAGCATTTTTAGGCGAAAACTCATCAAAACTTTTTTAAAATGTTAAAAAAGCTTCATTTTTGTTTGTTTTTTCCTTTGTAGCATCAAAAATAAGCAAGTTACGTTTAAAATAAAGTTATTTCCTTTTTTTTTATAAAAATATCGCAAAAATCGCCCCGGTAGAAATTATGTAGTAAAATTATTTGGTATATGATATATGGTGTTTTTTGTTTTTGTATGTATGTATGTTTTTCTAGTGGTAGTCATTTTCACCCCTAAAAATAAAGAGCAACCAAGGGCACAAGTCCAATTTTGACGTGGAGGGTAATTATAACCTAAATCCAAATTTTCATGCAAATTAAGAGACAAGGTATTAGATGATATTGTTTTAATTACAATTAATCTATGGAGTAAAATTTAGGGCTAAAACTGTAATAAAATCCTAAATTATGTTGTTTAATGTTAATTGACATTTATTTACTTCATTTAAAAACAAAACTATGCTGCTATGTACCAACAAAAAATATGCTGCTACAAATAATTATTGTCGACGTTTCAATATCCTGGCCACTATTGTTTTAAACATATAAAACCCCAAATATTTCTTTAATTAAATATGTAAATATTTTGAAATAACATGTAATTCCAAGCTCTAAGTATCGACATTTATTGAAAGGTTTGATCTTTTGGTTGACAGCAAATTTACCTGCATCTATCAAACAGGAATCGATACTAATTTTCTCATAAAAGTTATTAACCATAAACGAAGTTGAAGCTCTTAATACCCAATAGCTATAAAAGTTGAATTTCATGAATATCATTCTAGACCAGTCCAAGGTAGCAACGAAAACCGAGATTTCAGTCATCAAATTATAACAGCCACTTTCATCCTTGGGTAATCTGAAAATACCAATCAAATAAATAAATAAATTATTTCTGGAAAGGGAAAATCGAGATA
This sequence comes from Diabrotica balteata, assembly GCA_918026665.1. Classification (NCBI taxonomy): domain Eukaryota; kingdom Metazoa; phylum Arthropoda; class Insecta; order Coleoptera; family Chrysomelidae; genus Diabrotica; species Diabrotica balteata. The sequence goes on from OU898277.1 coordinate 47,416,821, forward strand.
TCAAAAAATATGCTAAAAGGACGAAAAGTAATTGAATCGAACTCTGTAGCTTATTTTTAACATTTTCACTCAGAAGGGGTTTTTTTCCACTAACAATATTTTTTTGTATTTTCTTTAACCTTCCTTTAATCTTTCTTTTTTTTATTATTTTTTCCAAAACATTCTACCTTCATAAGCTTGCGTGTCATAACTTTTAATAGCGAATTCGAATTCTTCATCATTTTTGTGTATCTATTGTCGTTTTGGCTGCACAAATTTTAGATTGGACATACTTTTTTTTAAGTGCCTTCTCCTATTAAAGATCGGCAATAATTTTGTCAAATTATTCTCAATTTTGGATATTTCCCAACGAATTGTTCGAGCCCAAGCCTGTCCAATCTTGTTTTTAAACCAGGAGCACTGTCTTCGTCCTAATCCACGTTTGTTATAAATATTATCCTTGATTACAAGCTGTAGAAAATCGTTTCTGTTGTCTTTCATTATATATCTGAGATACGCAATTTTCAGCTTGTTCTGATTTCAATGAGCTTACGTTCCCTGCGCATACGGTGAAGAACTTTCAAGTTGGTGGTATGTAAAGTCCACTTCTTCTTCTTCTTCAGTGCCTTATCCGGTCCGGATGTTGGCGATCATCAAGGCTATCATGGTTTTGGTGACTGCTCTGCGAAATAGCTCCGCTGAGGTCATCCCAAACAATTGTCGGAGATTTTTCAACCACGAGATATGACGGCGTCCCGGCCCTCTTCTGCCAAATACTTTACCCTGCATAACGAGTTAAAGAATTCGATATTTTTCTTCGTTCCGCATCACGTGGCCGAGGTACTCAAGCTGAGGTTGTTTAATTAAATTAAGCACTTCTTTTTCTTTTGTCATGCGCTGTAGGACCTCAAGTCCCATTGTACGTTGAGGGTAGTTTCGAGGTAAGTGAATCTGTCGACTCTCTGGACCTCTTCGCTACCTGCCATTAGTGCCCCGGGATCTAAATTTGTACGGCTGACAACCACGAATTTAGTTTTCTTAATATTAAGGTTTAGTCCGTATGTTACGCTCACAGTTCGCACTCGGTCTAGTAAGGCCTGCTGATCGTTTAGGCTGGTTGCTAGTAACGCAGTGTCATCGGCGTAGCGGATATTATTGATGTATTCACCGTTCATTCGGATTCCCATGTCTAAGTTTGTGAGGGCTTCATTAAAAATCTCCTCAGAGTATATATTGAAAAGAGTCGGCGATAGCACACATCCTTTGTTCGGTCAGCTGACCTTGAGTTGAGCACGCTGGTTCCAGTATAAATTCATGATGATCCAAATGTCCTTCTCATCTAATCCTACTCTTTGTAGTGCGGTGACCGGAAAGTCCAGGGTATTCGTATTTTTTTGTATATACCTAGGTTTCAAATACTTCGAATCTGTTCATTCGGGCAACTTTAAGCGTTAACAATATCTCCATATAAGAGTGTGGAATGTATGTACCTCAAAATTGTATCTTAATTTCAGATCAGTAGACGTATCACATAAGAGGTTTCGCATTTTCAAAAAGCTTTCCCTGGCTATTTTAATTCAGGTTTGGATTTCAGCATAAATTAGTATTCAAATACATATCTTCACTGATCTAGCTACCTAGGTATTTAAACTTAAAGACTTTGGTTATCTCTGTATCGTATACATTTATGTGTGCTGGTTAATCGCTAAGATATAATGTGTCAACGACATATCTTAAGTTATATGTTAATTTACCATTTACTTTTATGTCATCTTCTAAACCTTAAGTTTGTTTTGGCATACAATGTGTACACTGGCTCGTCTCATTTCACGTTTAATTGGAACTGTATTTGTTAGTGTGTTTTCAAACTGTATTGTTGATATATGGTGTACTGTTACATAGAGGTACTGAATGATTGTTATATCTTGGGAGTCTAACTCTTTTCTTTTTAGAATATTTAATAGCATACTATGTTACACCTATCTAGTCAGATGCTTTAGTGTTATCTATGAAGCATAACGTTTTCTGTAAATCTCAGTACTTTTGCAGCAGGACTGACAGCGCAAACAAAGCATATCTAGTTTCCAATCCTAGAAATCCCATTTATAGTTCGCTTATATCTTGTTAGCATTTTCTACCTATTCGATTATAGATTCGTTAAAACTTTTAGAAACAACTTTAATACTTGACTTGACATGCGGATTGGTCGAAATTCATCACATATTTTTGAAACTGATTTTTTTTTAAATAATGCCAAATGTATATTTTATCTAATCCTTGGGTATGTATATATTCACTCTTATAAATAATGTTAAATAGTATGACTAATATTTTTAAGTTATATTCGTTTATGAGTTTCAGGAATTCTGAATAAATAATGTTGTCTGGTCCAGCTGATTTACCATTTTATATCTCTCTTACGACCTTCTCTATTCCTGACGTCTTTATACTTGTCCCAATTTCTATCTGATGATTGTGACGAAAAGGAGACCTGTGTCGCCAAAAAGATCAGAAACATAGTTTGACCATATTTCTTGTGTCTAGGACTGGTTTATGATTATAATTTATTAACTTGTATTTGTTGTGAATTTGCGGTTTCCTGTGGTTTCCTTAACTTTTTTGTGGATATTAAACACAAAAATATTTTGTGGATGTTTTTCGTACATTTCCTTTATTGCCTTGCTCGTTTTCTTATACTGTTTCTTGAAATTTGTAGGTATTAAATTTTCTTGTGCGTTCATAATTACACTTTTATGTGGACTGCAACTGATCTCTATATTTTTTGGTTAGTGTATTCAGCCCCTTGACTATTTTAAGCTTTCATTGACTTTATAGGCGATAATTCGATATATTGCATAGTCTTAAAATTTATTAATGAGGTTTTCTTAATTTTTTTTAAGATTCTTTAATTGCATCTGCTTTTGGGAAACTACAGTTGTGATCTTACTCCATATCTGCTGCACGGCAACTTTTTACACTACTAATGCTATTACCGTATCTTTGCAAGATTTGCCGCGTTTGAATCCTACTTATTGTGGGATGAGGTGTTTGTTGACATTTTTTTCTATTCCCACGAGTATGAGGCTCTCATATAGTTTGAAAAAGTGACACAACAGCGCAATAAGTCTATAGCTACTTGGATTTTCTAGGCCCTTTCCTCATTTTAACAAGGCTAGTACTTTAGATTTTCTTCATGATTTTGGAATTTCGCAGGCTTTACAGCACTTGTTATAAAGTTGCAAAATCCAGTTTTTTGCTTCTTAGCTTAGATATTTTATTTGTTCACTGCATATATCATCCTCACCTGCAGCTTTCCCGTTTTTTAACCTGTTTATACTGTCGTGGAGATCTTTTAGTGTAAAAGGAGTTCCTAGGTGGTTTGTTTCCGAATCCAATCTTCTTCTAGTATTTTGTCCTTATATCGGTTGGTAGTTCTTCCATTCATAAGGAGTTGAGCAGCGACTTGGTTTGCTGTCCCCTTGCAAGGTGGTTTATGTTCTTTTGGATCATCGCTAAGTTTTTTTACGAAGTTCCATTTTATGTTGCTACTATGTGTCATGTCCATTTTTTCAAGGGTCTCAATCCACTTTTGCTGTTTGGCTTGACTTACTGTTGAAGTAGTGGTAATATGTGTATATAATTAAAGTGGTAGTATGTATACCATAGTTTCAAAAAACTTACATTGAACTAAAAATTTCTTATGTATGATGGTATCCTTTTATTAAAATTTATAAAAATTATCGAAACGGATTAAAATTAACTTCAAAACGTTTTCTGTCCAGTCAGACCATCATCAGTGAAACCTGGAACTAAGTATTTTCACAATAAAATGATTATTATTAATATGTTAAATTTTGACTGTTAAACTAATAAGCATGTGGTAAATACTTACATCCTAAGAGTAGTTGAAAACTAGCCACATATCTAAGTATAATAACCCTTAGAAAAAATGAAAAACATATTAAATGTTAAAAATAAGGAAACACGAAGTTAGTGTTGTAGAATATCACTTTATATCATATTTAATCAGTTTATATAAATCATGATTATTCCGGATAACATGTTTAATCCGTTTGGAAAATTTTTTTTCTAATTTCAATAAAAATACATCATCAGACATCAGAAATTTTTACTTCAATATAAGTTTAAGATCTCTAAACTTTAACAGCTATAAATGCAAATAAAATAAAGTGGAAACAGTTACTAATCATGGAATACAGAAACCAAGATTTCACAGGGGAGGTGATCCACACCTAAATCACAGGGCCTCTCAGGTCGTAACCCAGAGAAACCCCTGTGACAGAAATAGAAAAGTCTCTCTGAAAACTTCAGAGTTGATTAGAAAAATATGTACCTAAAATGTGAAGACAATGTATCAGGCTGGAAAACTTCATAATACCATTCAAGAAATGACCAGACTTGGAGTAGGTTTAATGGGCATAAGCGAAATGAGGTGACCAAATAGTGGTGCTTGTATTGTTGACAACCATATGGTATACCACTTGGGAAATGACGACGGTCAACATATGTATGGGGTTAGAGTAATCGTATGTTTCTAATTACGTCAATATGCTACAAATGTTATACCTGTTTCTGAAAGATTAATAATAATCCAAATAAATACTACTTCGGTCAAATTAAATGTTTTACAAGTGTATGCCTCTACCAGCGATAAACTAGAAGAAGAAGTAGAGCAATTCTATGAGTTGTTCATAAAACAAATTAAAAAATAAGATATAACTATTATTATGGGTAACTTAATTATTGCGAAAATTGGTAAAGGGAAAAGCGGTGAATTATTTGGTGATTTTGGTCTAGGGAAGAGAAATAAAAGGGGAGACAGATTAAAACTATTGGTAGAAGAAGAAAGATTTGCAATACTAAATACGTTTTTGAAACTAACACCAAGACGTGTGTATACACTTGAGTCTTTTCGGAAGATCAACCAGGAAACATAATAAGGAATCAAATTGATTACATAATGATGAACAAGAGATTCCGTAATGGATGCCTATCAGTTTAAAGGTATCCCGGTGCTGACGTAACGTCAAATCATATTCCTGTTCTGTTATTGGTAAATTTAGGTTTTGATTTAAAACGGTTACAAACAACAATAGTTACAAAAAATATGATATGAGAAGACTACAGAAGATATAAAAAGCTAAGCAACATGAAGGTTTGCTCCAGAAGAATCACTTTAGAATATATGTGAAATCTTTAAAAAGATCACACAAGAACATCTAATAGAAAACGAAGATCAGAGGAAAAGTTAGGTGAATGACAATATACTGCAACTCATGTAAGAAAGAAGAAAATCAAAGACTAACAAATAAATGTACAAAAATATTTAGAGACAAATAAGAACCGAAATACAAAAGGCCAAAAAAATATTTAAAAACATAGTATGAAGAGATAGAGTTGTTGGAACAAAAACACCATACATTTAATATGCATATAAAGGTAAAACAAGTAGCTGGTCTTCAAAAATACAACACAGTTAGGAAACTGCAAGATCAACAGGGGAACATGATCACAGATAAAAATCAAGAAATATGCATATGGGCCAAATATATACAAGAACTCTTTGATGATAATAGATCCGAACAACCTTCGTCCTACATGTAATGACCACTTACTAATGAATCAGATGAAGTGAAAAAAGAAATATGACAACTAAAAATGGCAAAGCTCCTGGACTTGACAATGCTTATGCTGAACTCATAAAGCTATTTAACACCGACGGTACTCAAGAATATGTATCAATAGCATCAGATACGTGGATGACACGGTGGTATTCGCTGACAGTCATGAAGTTCTCCAGAATTTAATGAATAGAATCACAGAAGTGAGTCAGAATTTTAACTGAATATTAAGAAAACAAAATGTATGATGATCTCTAAGAAGGAACAACAAATTTAAAGAATCAGTGTAGATAGTCAACCAATAGAAAGAGTAAAAACATACACCTACCTTGGTACGAAGGTCAACGAAAATTGGGACCATTCCCTAGAAATCAAATCTAGCATTTCCTGACAAGAAGAAGAAAAAACTTTACCATACGATAAAATCTCACGGCTCTTTTGTAACGGTTATTTAATGGAACTGATTATTTTGGTAACTAATCACTAATTTAATAATGATTGTATTTTGAGAACGATTTTCAAAGTGGAAATTGAAACGTCAATAAACTTACTTTAACCTTTAATTGCTGCTTATTGCCATTTAAATCGTAATTAATCACTTTTATTACTAATTTTTCAACCCGATACTTCCATGATTTATTAGTAAAAATATTATATTGCTCTTTGTTACAATATAAATCAATAAAACTTCTATTAACGGTGGTATCAAAAAAATGTTTGATTGTTGGCGATATAATCTTTTAAATATTCTAAAATTTACACCTAGAGCTTTCACAACGTTTGCTTTAAGTCATTATCAGTCAAATGAATAAATATATCTAATGTGTAGAAATGTTAAAAATACTAATCATTCAAATAAAAATGTGTACCTATATACGAGAATATATTGACAAGATTCTTTATTCCGATTAACGGTCTACAAGGCTGCCTATTGTTCAAACTCTAAAAATGTATATGATTTCTAGGTTAATTACATCATTATCATTTTTATAGTTTTTTTGTAAATAGAATAGAATTTTTGACCAAATTTAGTCTTATTATTGCTTAAGTGTAATTGTTTTGCAGTACCGATGACACTTTTTTGTTCGAGCAATGATTACTAAACTGGTCTAATGTTACAGACAGTCATTACATAAGTCAAAGAGTTGACAAACTAAGTGATAATTATAAAACTGCCTTGCATAATGTAAATGATAACCTTTTGCATTTTCTAAGACCACCCAAACTGGACTGCTTCCTGGGGGGCAGTTAAGACATCTTCATGGGTCCACAACATAAATTTGCTGCCCGTCCCGTTCGAGATGATCACGCAACCTGAATCAACAGCCGATTGATTAAAAATACTAAATTTTGAATCATGAGATTCTCTCTGGGCTAGACCATTAACACCCAGGGGTATTTTATTTAGGTCACAACAGCAAAAGTGGTCTCGAGACTGTTAGTCGAGGAATACAAACTGTTTTTAAAATGTATAGACTTTTTAGTATGTGCTTTTTATGCAATTTACTATTTTTTGTTGAGAATAAGCTACAATTTGGCTTTGAAATTAACTTTATTTGACCTTTTGATTTCCACTTCGGAAATCGAAACGCCTGAAAACTTAATTTTGTAGCAAAATTGTGCTTTATTGTAAACAAAAATAGTAAATAGCAATAAGATGCCACAAGAAAATTGCTTTAGAATAATATTAGCGCTTTTTATGCTCAGTAATATTTGTAATACATGTATCTTCAAGTAAAATCACAGCACGAATAATAAAAATCTGAAAGAGTATAAACTTAAATAATATTTCATGCTTACACCGACAGTTAAGATTTTTGCAAACTATTTTTTGCTTAAGACACTGTGAAAAACACTTGTACACTTTATTAAACAAAAGAACTTAAAAAAAAACAGCTGAACTAACACAGTAATCGCAACGATCACCGCAAAGATAAGAAACGAGTAAGAGCAGCTTACTTCAAAAGTACATAAAAATAAAGTCAAATAGATTGTAAAGATTTAATTTGCCTACCACATTGGGTATCACTTATAGGGGGTTGAAAGTAACTAGTAACACTAAGCAATTCTTCGGCTGGAGATAGGGTAAACAAACAAACCGAAACGTTTTGCGAACGGCCACTTTTGTTTTGGTTTGAGTGCTGGGTCGTAAATAAATGAATAACGGAGGGACTGGAAGGGGTAACTACAAAGAAAGAAATAAAAAAGAATACATATATTTCCTGGGCAACAAGCACAAGGAAGGTTTCTAAACTATTTGAATTGGATGCCGATTAAAAGAATCCTCTAGGTGGATAGAAATAAATAATGTTAACAAAATTTATCAACAAACCTTACAGGTTGGGGACACTAATAGGAATTTAAATTATTATTATGACAAATGAAAATTATCAAATTTTTTAACGGAGCTTACATTGAGGTTAACCTTTAAACAACACAATTCAAAATTTATGGTTATGTACCAAATGACCGAAAAGGATAATAGTGACTGTCATATGTTGAAATGAAATATTAAACGTTTTTGAAATAATAATTTTAATTACAACAGTTAACTTTATTTAAAAGAACACTAATATGACAATTAGCAAATTCATAAAACTTATAATTTTATTTATTTATTTATAATTTTTAGTTTGTCATAAAAGCAAACATTTTTTGTTAAAAAAAAAAAGTTTTTTTACTTTAATTTTATAAAATCAAATACACTGCAAACAACACACAACTATGTCCTGGCACAAACTGCAAATAGTCTGGGGTGACCATGAAACATAAAAATGAACAAATCTTGGGAAGTTGGATACTGATTTGGGCTTCTGGTTATCCTGAAAGACAACAAACTGTAATCTTAAAAACTTGGCCACTCAATTCCTTCTTAAAACCATATGGACCTCTCAAATGGTTGGAAACGCCATATTACAAATTTCTCAGATAGGGCATAGCATAAACAAACTGTGAGTAACTCAACAAAAACCGCCAAATAGCATTTTGAGCCCAAATTCACCTGTCAACAAATTTACCGGCCTTTAAGGCTACACGCCGAAAGCTATCTCTTCCAAATCCAAATCTCAACTCTTCACTAAACTTCACACTGCTATTATACTACACTTTACATTACTTTATTCCCGATCACAAAAAACGAATAGCAAACAACAATAACGAATTTGAAGAAAAATCCGGACTAAACAATGAAACCAAATGCTTTGGCGTTCCATCGTAGGGTGACATCATAATCTCCCCGCATCACTTTCCCACCAACCTAAGTGGATATTTATTTGACGCGCAATATTAAGCGGGATAAACATCAAAAAAATACCAATCTGTGTTACATAAACAAAATAAAATGTTTGTATAATCAACATCAGCGACGCAAAAAGATTGAGAATATTTTTCGGTGGTTTAATATGAATGAGGGGAAATCGAAATGCTACAAGATAAATGAAAAAGAAGTATATTGGTACTTGTTTACATAAAATAAGTAAATGTCAAACAAATCACAAAGTACAGGACCAAAAAGTCTAACTCACAATATTGAAATATTTTCTTCTTTCTGCTTTATATGAGCAATTTCGCTTGTTTATTTGCCCGCATTGGAAGATTATCACTACATATTTTGCGTGGTAGGAAAGTTGTATTTGCTATTTTAATAAGTGTTGTGTCCAGCATTCTAATAATGTGATTGATTTATTCTTTTTTGTTTAGTGTCCATTCGTTTATACACTGTACGTACATCAGTGTTCCCAAACTTTTTTCGATCGGGTAACCCTTTGACAAAATAAATAGTTAGCAACCTTCCTGTCATATTGTACCCAGTTTATTCGTCATTTAATTTAACAATAACATTGTCAAACTAAAGGAAAGATCTAATACGCCGTCTAAGATTTGGTACAGTAGTTGTTAAATGAAGAAAAATGTTTTTACTTGTACCATCTAGGAGCCAGCTACACAATTTCTTTCGTCTTACGTTTTCTCTCGTATTTGACCAAGGGCAGACGCTACAGTAGTACCTAGATTGTTTGGAATTGTACATTCGACAATATACAAGTAAAACACGTGATTAAATTACAAAATGTTCGTTGTCCTGCTGTAGTAAGGTGGTGAAATAGAAATCATCTATGTTTCCAAATAAAAATAATAAAAGGAAAAACAGATTGTACAATAACGGCTATCTTAAGTATGGATCTACAGATTTTAGGTAAGCCACAGTGCATTATTTATGGAGAAGTTTTGTTTTGTCCAAAAAAAAAATGAAACTCTCAAAATTACTTCGGCATTTGAATATCAAACATCCGTACCATAAAAAAAGCCTGAAAAATTTTCTTAAAAAAAGTTACTACACAATCAACTAACAATTTTTTATCAAAGACCACTACAGATGAAAAAGCATGACTAGAACGCTATAAGTATATCGAATATCGAATTGCAAAAACCAGTGAGACTCATACAAGTGGTAAAGATTTGATTTTACCTACAGTTTGAGATGGTGTAAATAATAATGGTATGTATAATAATAATAATGGGTATGTAAAAATGAAAACCACCTCTTTCTAATAATACTATCCAGAGAAAAATAAGTGACATGGCAGAAGATGTCCGTGGCTGGTCTCAACTTGCGTGGAGGAAGGGCTTTGAATTAAGTAGAGGCCTTTCAGTACTTTGCGTAAAACAGACTAGGCGGGGAAGTGATCAACCCCGACACAGCGCGTCCCAATGGCTAATAGGGAAAGTTCCTGTAGATATGCAGGACAGGTACGAATAAAGCATAACCAAATAAGTACACGCGGATCAACTGAGGACATGTCATTAGGTGGCAGTAATGTCATTACTGGATTAAGGCTAAGGGAAAGTAAAAAAAATCCTGTCAGCTTAATTCTAGATACTCACAGGCGCCACTCGCATTATGAGTCAAATGGCTGTGACAGTGCGATGGGAAAGGCAACGAAAAACCACCATAAATATTCCCTGGTTTATTCATCATGATTAATATAAACCAACTTAGAGAAGGTAGTGATCATGAACTTCGGATACCAAGATCCGGCAGGGGAGAAAGAACAAGAAAATGTAAGGTTTCCCAGATCGTCAACCCACGAAATCCTTACCAATATGTAAACACTAATTGAGAAAAAGTGTGCACGTGGAACGTTCAAAAAATTTGTACTTGGAATATTCAAAGTATGTTTGAAGGGGAAAAGATACACAACACCATTCAAGACTAAAAGTTGACGTGATGGAAATTACTAAAAGTTGACGAGATGATATGACCAGGCTCGGGAGAGTGCTGTGTAGGGGTATATAGTATATTATGCGGGAAATAGCAGAAAAGTACAAAAGGATACTGAAAATATCCTATGTAGACCATGTCATTGAGGTCCTTGAAACAACGTAAGCTTGAGTATCTCTGGCACCTGATGCAGAACGAAGAAAAATATCGAATTCTTCAACACTTTATGCAGGGTAAAGTATTTGGCAGGAGGGGTCCGGGATACCGTCGTATCTCGTGGTTAAAAAGCCTCCGACAATGGTTTGGGATGACCTCCGCGGAACTGTTTCGCAAAGCAGTCAACAAAACCATGATAGCCTTGATGATCGCTAACATCCGGACCGGATAAGGCACTGAAGAAGAAGAAGAGACAGAAGATGTAACCATCGAATGACGCATCAGAAACGGTGGATGCCAATGTGTAATATAACTAATCTCTGAAAAAGTTGGGAGCCAATGTATAACAATAGAACTAATAACATTATTTGAAAGCCAATTGTTAGCTTCGTTTAGCTCAGTTTATCGGATATGGAAAAGTCTTATCTTAACGAAAATCTGAAAAATAGGTTTGGTTGGGACAAATAAACTAGAAAATTAACGAATCATATTTGTTTCATATTAAAAAGAACGAAATGAAGTTTTAAAATTAAAGAAAAACAAAGCAAGTCCTGCTTATAGCTTTACACAAATTTAAAATTGATACTTATGGTTTCATGTGGTTGACAAGATAACTTGTTGGTGGTTTTTGATGTTGGTTGGATGGATTGTAACTGAATCAATAGATCGTAAGTTGATGGAGCTGCAGGAATCGAGCCCGTTGTAGTTCTAAGCAGCTGTTGAGTTCTACATGATATCTACTATGCTGCTGCAGTTGTCATCTCATGTGTGTGGGTCACCACGAGGACCAGGAAAGTTCTACCTACCAAGGAGGAGCAGAAAAAAATGATTTTCTAATTAAAACCCAAGTATTGATATAAACCAATTTTGGACAAAAAAATTCAGCTTAAGTAGATGAAAGATATTATAAAAAGTGTTGACTACTTTTGCATTGAAGTAAAACTGTATAACATAAAACTGTAATAACAGTGTAACTATAATTACAATGTTTTTTAAGTATGGATAATAACTATAAATTATTTATTATAAATTATTATTTAACATATTATTTAACACAACTATAAATTATTTAACAAAATAACCTCATTGTAAGCGCAAATTTTGAATTACTTGGTGGAAAAAACGTTGTAACCAATGTGACAATATTAAAAAATTATATTCGTGATGAATATTTTTTATTAAAATATTTTATTGTAATGTATAGTTAAGTAAGTTTTTACAACTTCATTGTAAGTGATGATACAAGAAAGCAAGGTACTGGCATACTAATATAAATAATATTTATATCAATTTCTCTTCTGATTAGGTAGATGACAGACAAGGAGAAAATTATTTATTCTTAACTAATGAGCATAGTGAGCATGTCATAAATCTTTAGTGAAAATACTAGGCTGGAGTTTTAAACAAAAATAATAATACCTACATGTATCATTTACGACTGAACTAACTTCTACTTATAAAATTAAGGTATCCAATGTTCACAGTGCATTACATATCCAAGATACACCGACAACAGTAACTTCTACATGCACCAAAGGTATAAGTTCATCATTAAATACGTCTGTTAAGAAAAACCAATACCCAAAGAAGAAAAATCTAGGAGGGGAAAGACAAAGAAATTGAATTGTTTGGAGTTTGATCAAACAGATGCTCCAGTTATAAGTTTCGATGAACACCGCAAAGTAACTTTTTTTATCTTAGAAAATTAGCTATTGTAACGAGTCCGTCACTTCAATAATCCTTTAAACATTTTTAAATTTTAAAATCCCAATCATCTTAATGATTTTCTTAACTTTGAATTTCTAAGTTGGTATTAAACAGCGACACCTGCTGCGCTGTAGGGCGACATGATTACCCGGCTAGCAATTAGCGCTTATTTTGGTTTTAACTTTTTGGAAGAGAAGTTCGTTTAACTAAAAAACGATAGGCGATAGGAGAAGGCTAAATTTGTTTTGAGAATATTAATTTTTATTTGGAAAGAAAGAATATGGAAAAATTTTAGTTGTTTCGTCGTGTATACCCTTTGATTTATAGTCACTTCTAGCCGGTAAGTTGATTCAATTATAAATAAAAAGCGTAAAAACCATCAGCCATTTTAATTTCTATAATATCGTCATTTTTCTTTCGATAGTGTAATATCTATCTGTCATTTCTCACATTATTTTATTAAGAAACATTCTGCATTTAGATATAGTAATGTTATGAAATCATATCAATTTTCTATTTTATTTCCCAGGCTTAAAATCATATAATGATCCATCTTTAAAACTATCTATTATCTATTAAGACTATCTGTAAAAATATTCTGCCTCATACCGTTCTTTTATACTCAGAAATATATCCGGCTTTTCGTTAAAATGATCTATTTGATCAATCTATTTTACACCAAATATTGTCAAACTATGCGAAGGTCACATTATCTACAAAATCATTACAGCTTTTTCTTTCATACAAGCTTCTCAGCAACTTATTTGTAATATTTTTCGAGCGATTTCATTTGTTAATAAACCTTGTGTTTTTCCCTTCTTTTTTATTAAGCTTAAGGAGGAACTGTAACACAATTATTCTTTTTAGCCTACCTAAGAAGTTAAATCCAGAGTCGAGGATTTTTTTTTGGGGATTTATTAAAAGAAAAAAAAAGAATTACATTTTGAATTTGCACATCTGCCCGTCACTCTTAGCTGTTCCATCAGAAGTCCAGATCTCTCTAAGACTACCCTCGGTCAACTTCAGGGAACCAGCCAGAAAGACCTCCCTTATTTAGAGTGTGGAACATTTTTCATTTTATATTGTTTTATTCATTAATTGTTAATAATTTGTTTTATAATATTTTTTTTTCAATTTTAAATCATACTATTTTATTTAATAATAAAGACCCGTCATTTTTTTTTAAATAATTATAAATAACATAAAACATTAAAATTGTCAACTTTAGGTCGAGGTTTAAAATCCTCCCTTTTAACTCAGTTGTACGGTTTTATGTGTACAAATTTAATCCGAGAGTTATTTATTAAGATTTTATTATTATTACATATTTAAACTTTTGGACATTTATCCCTTCAGGATATTGTCCTCATTACTTTATTATAACATTTAGTTGAAAGCCGAAGAACAGAGTTACATCTCTGAGCCAAGTAAATTACCTTTTTAGGTCATATCATTAAAATTTTTCCTATATCTTATTATTTATAAATTTAGATCATCAAGGATCAGTTGTGTATAACCAGGGAATTTATTTTTTGTATATAATTAACTAAGTTAACTGTACATAATAGGTGGTGGGTATTTTAGGGTAAATTTAGATTGTATATATCGGATAGGGAATAAATTTTTGGTGAAAACTAAATATTTCAATTAATACCTGTATCCTTTTTTTATTTCAGCAAATAGCTTTACAAGATACCTTGGAAAGTTTATGTTAATACTTTCCTGGCGCCCACTTATATTTTGGAACAACTTCTATAATCACCTTTATTTACCTTAGTTATATACCTATAGGTTGTTTATTACCTTGTAATTTATTTTCTTATTCTACGGTCTCTGTAGGGCATGCAAATTGGCTGAATCCTCTTTTGAGTGTCACGTAGTCACTCTCCGTCACCTTCTGCTAGCCAGCTTTAAATTATATGTTATCTTTTACATTACCCAAATACTTGTGTTTCATTACACATACATACTTTTATTACATTGACATCCTAAACCTCGCAGTCCATACAGTTTTTGTTACACTATCATTTTCTTAATTTTTAAATTTTCAATATTTTTGTATCAAAAATATTGAAAATAAACCATACTTCCCCTTAAAAAATGTTCAAAAAGGACTTACTAGTTTCCACATTATGTATGTATAAATATAAATTTGTAAGATTAACAGATGTCCTACTAACAGTCGCAGCTCTTTGTACTTCTAAATAAAATGATTAAAAATGATTATTAACTTCTCTTTTAATACCATAATTTTATACTCAAAGTCTCCGATGTAATCAATAAAATCTATAAATTCAGAATTACACGAACTTTCTAATGTATATACTTTGCTTATATCTCATATGCGATGTTCCGTGCACATTGTAATGGCAATAATAATATATTTGTCATGGCAAGTTAATGAAAACAGATACTTGTTCCTTTTATAATACAAGACACAAACGTGAAGGTACACAGGATGCGTTCTATAATATAATTGTTGTTTATAGATATGAGCTTTAAAGGCAATCATAAACAAAAAAATGAAATCAACGGTTTTAATCTTACGTAAACTGCTTGACGACTAGTTTTAATGGCTAATGTAGAAAGTTTAATATTTAAATAATTACATAAAGACCGGGCTCGGTAAATGGTAAAAAATATCTTACTGGGATAACAATAGATAGTTTAAACATACTAGGAAATATTCCTTGTTGAAAAGAGGCATTACAAATATCCTTCAGTGGATATCCTTGCTCTGTTTTATCCCAGGCAGGGCGAGCATTATAACTTGTTGCAATTTATAATGTAAGGAAGAATACAGCGTAGAAGGAGTCGCGGAAGAAGACGCATCTCCTGGTTAAATAATTTGAGAGATTGGTTTAACTGCACTTCTGCTGACCTCTTTAGAGCAGCGGCGTCGAAAGTGTGAACTGCCATGATGGTTGCCAACCTTCTTAGAGGAGAGGGCACGTGAAGAAGTAGAAGAAGACCGTAATACATCTTGGACGTATCTTTCAAACATACCAACTTCTTTTTTCTGGTCAAGTGAAAAAACCTGGAGCACCTTGTAGCCTGGGAGAGATATCATATTTTTTCTGCACAAAATCTTCAATGTCATGACATTTATTCCGAACTGCCTAGTGAATGCTTTTTAGCTTCCTATATTTTTTACCGCATTTACAGCCGCTTTAACATTTTCTGCATCAGGTGGAACTCTTTTTGTTGCTCCTATTTTAGTTGAGTACTTACTTGGCATCTGAAAAAATAAACATGAATAAAATAATTACAATAAACACGAGATTAAAAGAAACACAAAGTGGGATACTTGATCCTGGGATCAAGAATCCCCCACTTATAGGTGGGGAAATCAACTATTCCTGAAATGAAATTTTTCTAACAAGTGCAAGTTTTAGGTTAAAACAGTTACAATTAAAATATTAATGTTTTAGTATTTAGTGGAAAAAAGTACAAATGTTTCACCTATTTGGTTAAATAAACTTTCAATGTCACAAAATATAATAATCTTGATTAAAATTTCAAGCGTGTTCTGAAGTAGCAGCTATTTATCAAAACAAAGTAAACAGTATGGCCTCTACCCAAGTGAGTCAACAGAACAGGATATCATTGGGCGCCAAATTTAAATGAAGATCAAGTATCCCACCGGGATCAACTATCCCACCTCTCCCCTACTGAAGACTACATAATATTCTCATATAATGTTAAAGCAACCAAAAAAATATTTACTAGTTGAAGAATGTAAAAAATATCATCGACAAAACACGTAACCACCATGGAAATCGTATCAAAGATAAAAAAAAAGGAAATACTCAACACTACGAAAAAAAGAAAAATGAGCCACTTTCGTAAGTGGCTAATTCTAAGAAATCAAAAATATTACTGTTAATGTGACTTAATGTATAAGGGAAGGAGGAAGTAAAAAAAAAAGACCGGGATGACGACGCACGTCCTGGTTGAAGAATTGAAAGTATTAGAGTGGAAAAACAACAATATAACTCTTGCAGACAGAGTAAAATGTACCGTAATAATCGCCAATGTCTTAAAAGAGTGATTCACACTAAGAAGAATTATACACAAATTAAAAAGATGTTCTCTGTTCTTTAGACTAAAGTTTTTAGATTTCTATAAACTTTTTACCAAACTACCTTTGCCTACCTGCCTTTACTACTTTTTTTTTACCAAATTGTAACAAACTTTAAAGAGTTTTCCGTTATTCTTTAAGAAAACTTGATTTTTGACATTTTTCTCTAAATACTTTTGTTCTCTTTAGTTGCCACAAATTAATAATAAAAACAATAAGTCGTATTCAAAGCATTTTAAATATACCTGGGTATTATTCTTATACAATAAAAAACAGTCTGAACAGCCTGAATCAGTATTCAACAACCTATGAAATCAATTCGAAGCTGTGACCGTCGCATTGTGTACTGTATAACATAAGACGCGAACATAACACATTATTTATTATAAACATATATCACCATTAACTTGTACTCGTCCACTGCTAGACACAGGTCTTCCTCAACTCTATCTATCTGTCTCTATCTTGTGAAGGTTACATCTAGTTACTGCTAACACGCTTGAGATCCGGTCTATCTGGTTGGTGGGCGTCCTCTGCTCCACAGTGCGTTTTATCGTGGTATCTACTTAACAATGAGTTTTGTCAATCGGTTGTCTGATAGACTGGCGATATGTCCTCACATATGCCCTTCATACCACTCTATGTTAGCGTCACGTGCATATTGTGTTTACCAAACGCTGCCCAGGCTAATTCTGTGCGACGTGGGAGCTCACAAGTCTAGTTATCTCTGTCTAACCGAATTTTATGTCCCAAGTACTTATACGACGCACTCTGCTGAATATCCTCTCCACCAATAGTAACTTGTACATTGTAAATACATATTACTGTAACGTAACTTGCGTAGAAGGGATTTTGGGAATTAAAACAAGAATTCCAAGTGTAAGTATGTTCATCTTGCAAACCAATGCTCAGTTGTTTTAATGAAAACAACGGTGAGCTTTAGGGCGTGAGTTTATAGATCAAAGATGGGTTATATTTAGACAAAATATTGTAAATTGAAACGTACCATGGAAATGGTACGTACCATTGGCACTAAAAGAAAGGAGGAAATAAAAGGTGTCCTTTTTCGAGGGACGAGGAAAACTCTACATTTGACATATAGGAAGGTTGGTATAAGAAAGATTCTAAAAGAATTTCAAATATGCTAAACCTCTATAAAAAACCAAAGTGCATACATAGTCAAAAAGACAGAGAAACAAACACACTTAGCTTATATTGTCGCTCTGCATTCCTATCAGGATTATCTTATTATTTCCTATAAGAAAGTAATAAATAGATAATAATTGCTGAAAATTAAGAATTTTTATTTCTTGAAAGTTCAGCCACGTAAAAGTTAATATAGAATGACAACACAGACATAAATCAAAAAATGCAAAAAGCAATATTAAAAATAGAAGACCTCCAAAAAAAGCATGACAGCTTCAACCTGCATAAGAAACTTAAATATACTGCCGGAATTAGAAAACAGAAAAATGCTCACATACTTAAAAGCGCGGACGGAAAAATTTGTGATCACGAACAACAGTGCAAAGAATGGGAGAGATACATCACTGACCTTTTTGACGATGCTTCTAGGGAAAATGCTCCAAATACTGCTTTTAACAACCAGTTGGACAGAGGTCCCAATATACTGAATTCGGAAGTCGAAAAGGCAATACAGCAAGCCAAAAACAATAAAGCACCTGGATCAGATCAAATCCCTGCCGAACTACTTAAACTTTTGGATGAGGAAAGCATTGCCTGCTTAACCACTTTCTTCAACAAAATTTACAACGAAGGAAAAATACCAGATGATTGGTTAGAGTCACTGTTTATAACATTACCAAAGAAAAGCAGGCCCACCAAATGCAGCGATTTTAGACTAATCAGTTTGATGAGTCACACACTGAAAATACTCTTACGAATTATACAAAACCGAGTATTCCTTCTATGCGAAAGTAAGATGGGTGATAAGCAATTTGGATTTAGAAACGGTCTAGGAACTAGAGAGGCACTATTCTGTATGCGCGTTCTATTACAAAAAAGTTGTGAATTCCGAAAGAATGTTTATGTTTGTTTCATCGACTTCGAGAAGGCGTTCGACAGAGTCCAACACAATACACTTTTCGACTGCCTACGGGCAGCAGGACTTGACCACTATGATATAAGACTGCTGAAATACTTATATTACAATCAAGTAGCCTCTATCCAAATTGGAGACAGTCCCACTGAAAAAATACTCATCAAACGTGGAGTACGGCAGGGTTGTGTTTTGTCACCCACTCTTTTTAATCTGTACTCTGAAGAAATCTTTAGGGAGGCTTTGGATGACAGACAAGAGGGAGTAAGACTAGGTGGAGAAGTAATCAACAATATTAGATACGCTGACGATACAACCATTCTTGCAGAAAGTTTACAAGATCTCCAAACATTACTAAATCTAGTCAGTGAAGCAAGTTATCGGAGAGGCCTAAAAATCAACATTTCAAAGACAAAGTGGATGGCAGTTGGAAAGATCCATATAGATCAAGGTCTGCTTTCTCTTAATGGAGAAGAGATAGAAAGGGTAAATCATTTCAAATACCTTGGCAGCTGGTTAAATGTAAATTGTGACTCTGATGAAGAGATAATATCCAGGATCGAAATATCACGTAAGGCTTTTATGACCTGGAAACCAGTTTTATAAACAGACCTGTCAATGAACATTCGTAAGAAGTTCCTGAAATGTTATGTGTGGTCGATCCTATTGTATGGTTGTGAGTCATGAACGTTAAAAACCACAATGCTAAACAAGTTAGAAGCATTCGAAATGTGGTGCTATAGACGAATCCTAAAGATATCGTGGGTTTCACACACTTCCAATGAAGATGTTCTTCAAATGATCAACTCAGAACGTCTGCTCATAAACAACATAAAGAGGAGAAAAACAGAATACTTCGGCCATATAATTAGAGGACCCAAATACCATTTACTTCGCCTTATAAAACAACGAAAAGTGGAAGGAAAGAGATGGATTGGTCGAAAGGCGTAATATTAGACAATGGTGTGGTTTCACAGTAGAAGAATTATTTGGCGCAGCAGCCGACAGAGAAAGGTTCCAGGAAATTGTAAACATGATGACGGCCAACGTCTGAATACTGACACGGCACCCAAAGAAGAAGAATATTAAAAATGTAACTTAAGACAAATGTAAAAAGCTGAAGTAAAGCTGAAGTGTGAATTTAAATAACAAAAATAAATAAAAGTATTATTACATTACTTCAGTTAATAGTGTATCATGATTTCATGATATATCCGTATGATAACTTACTATCTTATAAAATATACTTACAAATTGGTCATTTACGAACCCGCTCTTTCTGGGTTCAGACCTCCAAATGAAGGAAACTGCTTTTTTCGGCCACCCAAACGAAAACGCGGTGTAAAAATTCTTTTTCTCACTAGAATTAATGAAAATATCCTAAAGTGGATTTCTATTTATTTACTTCGTAATTCTCGGATCTCAGATTCAGCATATATTTTAAAGATTTTATACGTAAAACAGAAACAAAACAGATTAAGAAGTAAGACAGTTAATATTTCTTCTCGAAAGCGCATTTGACTCATTATAATCAGACTTCAAACTTTTAACTAGATTAAAACTTTTAGAACCCAAAAGGAATATGAACCATTTTTGGTTTTTATGATTTACAAGGTAAAATATAAAAGCTACATTACAATTTAGAACCAGATTAGTCATTATTTGCGTCTTGGTAATGTTAATCTTTAGTCCGATCTCCAAGTAATCGTAATATAACCTCTGACGTTATTATTACAGCATCGATACGATCGGCTATAAGGACAATGCCATCTGTGAATCTCAAATGACCGATCCTCTCTCCATTTGTGTTGATACCATAGTAGTTCAGTTCTGCCTTCTTACAAGTATGTTCCTCCTTGCCGTACTCCTCGCTGTATACAAAATTTATTTGTTTCTTGTTCAGATATACTTACCCTAATTTTGGTAGATATATTGTATTATGTTAGTGTAGCGATAAAGTACTTGGTATTCTGTCAATCCTTTAAACATTTTCTGCTGGCATATAGTACCGAATGTTTTTTCCTAGTTCACTAATATCTTTGTCAATCGTTTGTTGTATTCTTAAGACTTCTCTGTCAGGTTCTTCACTAGTAAGTGGTCGTTAGTGCTGTATCCGGTTCTAAATCCAGGTTGTTTGATGAACTGATAGCAGTCTAACTTGGTATTTTTTTATAAATGTATAAAAATGTATATACCTCGGTATATGATTTGTTTACAAAAAATGTGGGGTCCCTTTAAGGTTATATAACACAATTTCGCCAGTCTATGTGACATCGAAATATTACATAAATAAATAGTCGCAAAAAGAAAAGTTTATGAGTTTTTTTTAAGATTTCTTAAATAAATGTATGTGATCGATTGAATAAAAATCAATCTTTGGTCAGATGGAATCAATTGATGATATTCAATGAATTTGAAAACAGCTTATTTCGATTTAAATTTCCTGAATGTTAACGATTGTCAGTGAACCTCTTAAAGGTGCATTAACTCTTGTCTTGTTTAACAAATTAGTATTAAGTTGAACATAAACTGGCCTTAATTGGCTATAATTCATTTTAAATAAAAATCAGATCCAAGTTCCGTGTGATAATCGCTCGAGTTATTTTTCAGCCTCTTTGACTAGCTGACTATATGTTTTAATGCATTTTCTGGTATTTTAATTGATTTCTTTATTTTATTTGTTTTTGTTGCTGTAGGGTTTGCCGAGTTCTTGATATATTGAGCTAGTAAGATACATATCATTACAGATAACAGATGCAGTAAAACTCAAACGTCAGAAAATAACACAAGAAGAAAGTTGAGAGCTTGATAGAATATGCATTAAAATTCGGCTACACAAACAATTTTTAATAATCTGTTGAATAAAGACTATTTCTATTGCCATTATCTTGGTTGATTTTTGAACGTTATTTTTTAGAAATTAGTTTATATCACGTAACCTGATAAGTAACCTCCTTCGCCGAATTAGCGATTTTAAAAAAAGCATTAGTTTACTTGTTTGGAAAAACAAGGCATATAGAGAAAAACAATTTTCGATCTTTCATTAAACATTATCATTTTCAAAATAAAACAGCGAAACAGACAAAAGGAAAACAAGATAAATATATTCTGTGACTACGGCTGCTCTAGAATATGTACACTGTCAAATTTTGAGTTCGTGAATTTTGTAGCAGTCGTATGTGTATTGGATGATACATTGGATGGATCACATACTGGACGGCCCTCCCATGCAGTTAGACCGGAAAATGTGAAGAAAGTCAACGAAATGGTTTTAGCTGATTATAAAGTGAAGGTGCGTGAATTTTCAGAGGTTACAAGGCTTATGCAGAATTATTAAAGAGCACAGTAGTCATATTTATTTGAAGGAAGTTTTGAATATGAAAAAATTATCCCGCGGATGGGTGACGCGTTTGCTTACCATTGTCCAAAAATATATTGATGGCCACAAAAAACTGCAACAATTTGTATACAGTCATTTATTTGGATCAAATGTATTTCTTTGAAAGTCCTATCTAAAAATATATATGTGATACAGTTTTTATCTCGCTATCTGCTCTTTAACTGAATTTTTTCTTTCGCAAAAACAAAGAAGATAAAACAGTTTATTTCTGTTTATTTAACTTTAGTTTATTTGTAATTTTTAGTCATTTTGGACTAATTTTCGTTTCCTTTTTCGTTGTTTACCCAAAAAATTTAAAATGACAAAAGTTTGCGGTCGTTGACAATTTAATCCTTTGAGCGACTTCGAAAAAGGACGCATTGTAGGAATAAAAGGGGCCGGTTTTAGTTTACATGAAATTTCGCAAAAAGTTTAAGCTAATCCAACAATGGTGTAAAGGAGGTAGTCTAATGATGAGACCTATCGACGTTGTGGAGGTTGTCCTAAAATTTAGTAAGGGCGTGATTTGCGCCATCTTAGACTTCTTGCTCTCAGAAATAAACGGGACAATGTATATCAAGTAAGAGATGCTTTAGGTGTAGCTGCAGGAAGCGTATTCTCAAGAATAACAGTTAATCAAAAGTTACTTGGATTAGAACTGAGAACTTGCATTCCGCGTTTGGTGTTACCTTTGACACCACAAAATAAGGCCCGACGCTTAGAATGGTGCAAAGCTTGGTAAAATTGGAATGGCCAATGGAACTTTGTCTGCTTTAGTGATAAAATAGACTTGGCTGTTGAACGTCATACATAAAAATATCAAGCATTATGGTTTGATGTGCTATTATATATATATATATATATATATATATATATATATAATATGACCTATTTAGCCGGACAATTGTTTAAATACGTAAAAACAATTAACTCCTACACTTCCTTTAAATCCATAACAAATTCCTAACCGTTGGTTCATTCACTAAATTTCCTAACCTTTCCATTGAAAACACTATTGGGTGACTATACAAAAAGGATTGAACAGGAACATACGCTTCACGCTAAGGTGCCCTTCATAGCGACTTTTTTTTACAGAAACAATACAGGCAACGGTTAAAGCTAAATGGCATAAACAGAAAAAGAATGAGAAATACAACAACTAACGTCTTACCATTTTGGATTCACTTCTTCTTCTAAATGTGCGTATCTTCTAGAGATGTTGGCGACCACATTGGCCCATCTTATTCTATACACAGCAGCTTAAAATAGATCAGTTGACGTTAGACCAGTCCATTAAGATTGGCCAGCCAGGATATACATCTACGTCCAGTTCCTCTCTTACCCTCAATCTTGCCCTATAGAATTAACTGTAGAAGTCGGTATTTATCATTAGCCGAAGAAACCCAATTTTCTGTTTTTTATGGTGTAAATAATGTCTTTGTCTTTTCTTAGCCTCTGGAGAATAGTTATGTTACTTGTGTGGTGTATATATGATACTCTCAACATACGTCGGTAGCACCACGTTTCAAATGCCTCCAATCGTTTTATGGCATCTTCTGTAAGGCTCCAGCTTTCTATTCTATAGAGGAGGACACTTCGGATTCACACAACACTGAAAAAGGCAGTTTAGATTTTCCGTTTATTATGTTTGAAAAATTCTCATAACATCGATCTTATAGTTGGATTTCGACTACCTAAATAGAGAATACAAGCAACGACAATTCTAGTTCTTATTAATGGCTATCTGACAATTAAGCGATATATTGATGAAGTACTGCAACCTGCTTCACACCCCTACTTATAAACCATTACAAATGCAATGTTTTAACAGGATAACGCAAGACCTCATATTTCCCGTAAAATCGTGGAGTTCATAAAAGATTCTCGTACAGAGGACTTTAGAGTGGCCATTAAGGTCCGCTGATTTATTACACATCGAACATATGTAAGATATGGTAGGTTGAAACCTAGATCGATTGCAAACTCATAAGAACTGTGGCATGTTATAAGAAAAATCCACAATATGATATACTTAATTCGAACAATGCAGCATAGAGTAACTGAGTTTATAGAAAAATCGAGGAGAAGCCATTCATTATTAATTTTTTGACGAAAATGTCAAATGACAAATTTGTTTACAATGATATCAAATATTAAAAATATTATAATGTATACTTTCATAACCAAATATTTAAAAAATATTTGTCCTTTTTTTTGGCCATCAATATATGATGTGACTCAACATTCTCAAACAGTGTTTGGAATTTATGAAAAGCAATCTGTAGGACTTTTGGTATTGATGGGTAACCGGTGATAAAACCCAAATCCGTTATTATACATCAGAGAACAAACTAAACGCTTCGAAGTGGCCAAGAGTGCTCCAAAGTGGCCAAGTGAGGCTCAATGGGTGGAAAGGTTATGGCTACTGTATTTTGGGATTTCAAAGGCATAATGTTAATTGATTATCCTAAGGAAGGTAAACCCATCAACAGTTAATAATACTGTGTATTATTGGACAAATTAAAGTAGGAACTCTATGACACAGAAGATAAGTAATGTTGACTGTTGACACAGTCAAGTAATGACTCTATGACACAGAAAAGTAGTGTTGTTTCTCTAAGATAATGCACCGCTTATTACCGCACATTATCCAGCTTATTCTATCATTACACACTTCGGTTATTATATGTTCCTAAATCTACAGAGATGGCTGATAAACTAAAAATTTAGCTCGAATGAAGAGATAGTTGACGAAATAAACATCTAGTTTGCAAATATTTCAGAATAAAATAAAATAATTTTGTGGAAAACATGTTTTTCACAGTAAAAGAGGTTAGGTACTTATCAGATTCCATAGTATTGCGTGCTTTAACCAATCGTAGTTATTTATGCACTTTAACTTGAGAAGACAATTTGTACTTTAGCTCCAATTCTTCTGATCAAGTAAAAGAGTCGTTTTACTTTATAGTAGCTATTTAAGAATCTGGTATCCGATGTCTTGACGTAAAAGTTAATGGCATAGTTGATTTTAAAGTGATATAGGGTTGAATGTCGAATAAACAATTTTAATCAAATAAAAGGCAGATACCGAGCACAGTTTTTATTAAATCTTCCCAAGTACTTTCGCTCCTAGAGCATCTTCAGACATTTCGTCAAAATTAGGTTATCCAACAACATGATCAAGGTCATAAACATTAACTGATACATTTACAAAACACGAGATAAAGGACAAACGGATTAAAAATTACTATAAATTCGAAGAAGCTACAATATGTAGCGAGGAGCGAAAGTACTTGGGCAAGATTTAATAAAAAAAAAACAATGCTCGTAATCTGCCTTTTATTTGATTAAAGTTAATTGATTTTATACAGGAACTTGTTAAAGGTGTTGTATGAAATGTTATTTTAAAATTTTATTAAATGTAGCTAATGGAGATATTAACAAATATTGGAATAAACACCTGTGATCTAAGAACCATTAGCAATCTTTACTGGAATTAAACATCGTCTATCCATACAGAGGCAGGAGAATTCGATGATATCAAAACCAAACGTGGGATCCGACCGGGATGTATACTATCATCCTTGCTGTGTAACATTACACATATTGGAAATCTTTAACTTTACTTGTAAGATAGTTCAGTCGATTACGTAAAATCAACTTTAACTTGAGAATATCCGTCAGACAAAATCATTTTCAGATTAATTCGTCTTTAAAAAGACAAACACATGCCATGATGACAGTAAAACTCTCCTGTTAGTGACTCCATAGTAAATTATGGGGGAAAACTAGGAAAAAAACCTCATAATACCATCCCGACATGGTAAGTATTTGGTCGTGCATTTAGTTTACTTTCAATGAACAGCAAATTCTGATTTTATGTTTGTTATTTAAAAAACATTAATGATGTATCCTCTATATGTTACTGACTTACCAATGTATTTGGGACAACTATTATGAACTAGTTATTTAACATCAATAAACGCTTAAGTTTTGTTCACTGCTATGTTTACGCAGTTCTGCTATACAGCTGTGAAAGTTGAGCATTTAACGTAAATACTTTGGTTACTCAAGGTTTAGTAGCCTTTGAAATGTGTATTTATAGACGACTCTTAAAAAACATTGGACAAATTACATAAACAATAAGGAAGTTATTCAAAGATTCACAAAAAAAAGTTGATTTGTAACATATAAAAAAGGGAAAAATCCCGTTCCTTGGCTATGTTATGAAAAGGAGTAGAGCAAAGATTTTGCAGTTAATTATTATATCCAAAATACAAAGCAAAAGAGGACTGGTGAGATGCAAAAACTTGTGATTAAAAAACACATGAGAGATTGGACTGATTTTGACTCACATTGACTGTTTGAAAATTTACAAGATAAAAATTACTTTGATGAAATTATTACCAACCTTCCCTTAAGATTTTAGCATAAGAAAAAAAAGTTTACAAATTGTTTATAATATATTCCTGAATAAACCGTTTATGGGTGAATGGAAGCAATCACACTCAATCAAATTCACGAAAGATTGTGACGCGAATTTGTACCAGAACGATACATAACATACAATTAGGATGAATTAAAAATAGAATACTAAGCAACATTTCTTTATTATCGATTAGTTCTTTAAAAATAATACTTATTTGGTAGCTACAGTTTGCAGTTTTTCTGAAAAATATGATGAAAAAAGTGAGTTTACTTCATCAACTCTAAAGATAATAATTAAATAAAAACAAACATACTGGATTAGAGCCAAACAAACATTAGATATTCTGAACTTCTTTTAATAAACTCTTTGATATATAACACTGAACTAGTTAGTAAAACTAATTAAAAAACCCACACAAATTAGAATTGATATTAAGAGATTAAGGGAACTACAAACAAAGGAACAAACTGTAAAAATTTTTACTGAAAATCTACGTAATGCCCAAGAACTGAATAAAAGAAGCTATAGTATTGATCAGAAATGGGAAAATATAAAAGTAGCAATAATTAAAACAGCAAATGAAAACTGAAAACCAAAGAAAAGAAATCATAAAGACTGAATGACTGAAGAAATACTACTATTAATGAATGAAAGAAAATCATTCAAAACAAAAAATCCAATTAAATATAATGAAATGAATCGATTCATTAAAAAGAGAATAAAAGAAGCTAAGGAGAAAATGTTACATAAGCAGTGCCAAGAACTAGAAGAAATTGAGAAAAAATATGAGTTTCTTAACATGCATAAAATAATTAGAGAATTAACGGGAATGAGAAAAACCCTCTAAACTAGGCAACTAAGAGATGAAAGTAATGCACTTAAAACAGCTTTAAATAAAAAAATACAAAGATGGAAACAATATATAGCGCAACTTTTTAAAGACAAAGAAAGAACAGAAGCACCGAAAGAATTTAAGGATGATACTGAGCCTGACTTTATACGAGAAGAAATTGAATATGCAATGAAACAAGCTAAAGGTGGTAAATCTCCCGGGCCTAATGAAATTCCTATCAAAATACTCAAAATTGTGAATACTGAATCTATTAATCTTCTTTTGGATCTATTCAATATCATATATAGAACAGGTATAATACCTAAAGAATGGCTCCAATCAACATTCATACTGCTTCCCAAAAAAGCCAATGCAAGGGAGTGCAATCAACATCGCACCATAGCCTTAATGAGTCATGTCTTGAAATTGTTTTTAACAGTAATTCACAATAGAATACATTAGAAATTAGATGAAGACATAAGTAATACATAAATGGGATTTAGGAAAGACTGGGAACACAAGATGCACTGTTTGCAGTAAGTGTTCTTTCGCAGAAATGCTTAGATATAAATCAGGAAGTATATGCCTGTTTTATTAATTTTAAGAAGGCATTTGACAGAGTGCAGCATAATAGGCTTAAAGAAATTTCATTAAATAAAAACATAGACAGTAAAGACATTCGAATCATATGTGACCTCTACTGAAACCAAACAGCAATAGTGAAAGTTAAAAATGAACTGAACGAGGATATCCAGATTCACCTTGTTATTCATGTACAGTGAAGCCATTTCAGAATTAGCACTGGCCGAGTACAGTGAAGGCCTTATAATAAACGGGAGCCACTTAATAACAAGATATGCTGACGACACCGTCCTTCTGGCAGGTACACTAAAAGAACTGCAACATCTTGCTGAACAACTAAATATATATTGCAACGATTATGGACTAAAAATAAATTTGAAGAAAACCAAGTTCATGGTATTTACAAAAGCACAAAATATCAAAGTTAAGCTAGTACTAGAAAATACAGAAATTTAACAAATATCTTCGTACAAATACCTTGGAGCATGGATCACAGAAGATACTGATCATACAAAAGAAATAAGATGCATTGAAATTGCACGGTCAACTTTTAATAGAATGAGAATGTTATATTTTCCCTTACATTACCCTTTTGTATAGGGTTAAAGCTTGGACACTTAAAAAATCCAACATTAAAAACCTAGAAGCATTCGAAATGTGTTGTTACCGACGTATTTTGAAAATATCATGGATGGATCGCAAAACAAACGAACAAGTTCTCGAACAACTAGGAAAACTATGCGTCTTAAAAGTTTTAAATTTCATAAAAATCAGGAAATTGGAATACTTGGGGCACATCATAGAGGTGCAAAATACGAAATACTAAGGAATATAGTGCAGGGTAAAATCAAAGGCAGAAGAAGCGTAGGAAGACGTAAAATCTCGTAGGTACGCAATCTCCGTGAATGGTTTGGATGCAGTCCAATTGAACTATTCAGGCACATAACCAACAAAATTATAATTGCCAGAATGATTTCCAATCTCCGATAGGAGCGGAACCTGAAGAAGAAGAAGAAGTTAGTGAGAGTATTGATGAGATTAAGGAACATTATTTCAGTACCATGATAACGATTAAAACAATTTCAGAAGTTGTGTACAGTGTATTCTCATACGAGCTTTGACTTGTATTCTAAAGTACATGCTTCATCAATTTAAATTAAACGAGCTTAAGCGATTAGGCTCGTTTTCATCTTTATGGTTTTATTAATTATCAAAAGTGTCAGAGATTCAAGCCCAATAGATTATTGAGAAGAAAATTCAGTGATGTGTCAGTATTCGGAGTAATTATCAGATCATTATGCTTCGGAAATGCAGCTGGTGTGTTTGACCAACAATAAATGATGCTATGCACTTTTTTTGATTTAAGCAAAAATTTGACTTAAAATCTTCTGATTAAATCAGTTTTGTTACATCTTTTATTATTTGATATACTTAAGCAACGAATTTAATTATTTGTGTAAATTATAAAGATCTCGGAAATCCACTTTTTTACCTATGATGCTTCTTCCCCTGAGAATGCCAACCTAAAATCCATCTAATTCCTAATATCCACTAAATTCGATTGTCGATAGAAATGCATATTTTGTCTACTTTTGATTTCCCCGTCACTACGCCACTGTGAAAATCATGAGTTAAAAATCACGAGAAATTCAACGGGTGTAGTTACAATTCCATTTTGTTTTTAGTTCAACATCAACAACGTCATCCCGCAGTGAAGAATTCGTCATAGATTTATATAAAAAGCGAATGACAAGATCGAGAAGATCGAGCATCTGCAAGTCAGCGTCTATCTCCAGGTGGTTCCTGCATCAATAATATCTGTATAATATAAGGTAATGATGAAAAACAAGGACGTAGTTATGGAATTGCTTGTAAAGTATTGTACTAGTAATGCAGAATCAAATAAAAAAGTAAAATAGTTAAAAAAAATATCCATATCCACACACACATATATATGTATATATATATATATATATATATATATATATATATATATATATATATATATATATATATATATATATATATATAAGAAAAAAAGAAAAAAGAAGTACTTGTGACTCGTTTGGAAAAAATATAAAACTGTTTTGGATGGGTTGGAGTCAATAAAAAGGGCTATTTGTTAACTATTTTTTACTCGAGCTTTCAATTGTGTTTACAATTATTATCAAGAGCTGCTAAAAAATACAAAATATCTTATAAAGTTGAACTAGAAATAAAAAAATTTTGTTAACTCACCAAATAAAATTAGTTTGGTATATAAAAATGCTGCTAACATATTACAAAAAATAAAATGCTGTTCTGGCTTGCTCAATCCTGCTACGTATCTCTATGTCTGGATCTAGATCTTCAGTTATTCAACTACCGAGATATCTAAACTTGGGGACCTTTTGGATGTTCTTGTTGTTTACTCTTAATTAATGCATTTCGTGCTACAACACCATTACCTTCGTCTTGTCTATATTAATCTTCAAGCCCAGTCGTTCTCCTTCAGTGTTTATTTTATCTATTAGTCGTTGTAGCGCTTCTTGGCTATCAGCTATTATGACTGTATCATCAGCGTAGAGAAGATTAGTAATAGTCTATCCCTTGATTTTGATTCCATCTTCAGTATCACTTAAGGCTTAATCGAAAATCGTTTCAGAGTAAAGTTTAAAAAGGAGGGGTGACAGAACACAACCCTGTCGTACACCTTTTTCGATTGAGAAATATGATGTAGATTCCAGTTCTACTCTCACAGATGCCATTTGATTCAGATAAAGGTTCTTTATGATTTTAAGGTCATTCTCATCTATCGAACGTTCCTGTAGCAATCTGACTAATTCTGCAGCTGTACTAGAACTCCAAAATGGAAGTACATATTGAAGATGAGACTCGAACAAAGAAAAATATGTTATTTTGGAAGAAGCTAAATTGATTTCTTTTGAAACAGTTCTTATTGCATAGCAGGCTAAGGCTAGTTTCTTACTTAATAAATCTATATGATGGGACTATTTAAGGTTGCTGTCAAAAAAAAATACAAGAAATTTTACAAAAACCAACGATACTGATCTCGCTGTTATTAAAAAGTAAAGTTAAAGAGCTCCTTTATAGGATAATACAACTGTCTTATTCACATTGAAAAGAAAGTAAATTAGAGTCAAATAAGTTTGTATTTTAAGTAGATAAGAAGTTATAGTTGCATACAAAGTTGCAAGAACTAGTTGTTTCCTATTCTAAAGTAAGATTGGAACCATTTCAAAAAATAGAATTCTATAGAAATTTAGTTTTTTAATCAAAATATCGTAAATTAAACAATCAAAAGCTTTGGCATAGTCACAAAAAACAGCGGCAGTGTAAAGATTATTGCTTAGTGTTTGATACACCTCATTGTAGTACAGAAAACATAGCATCACTACTACATTTATTGGATAGAAAGCCGAACTGACTTTGTAATAAAATGTTGTTTTCAACGAGAAAGTACATAAATGGGGCTTTTATAAGTCTCTCAATAATTTTGGATAGGATCGGTAATCTTTAATTGTACTGGCAAGGCCTAATGGCTGTCTTTAGGTACTCCGTAGAGATATACCCTTTTCAAAGGAATAATTAATTAGTAAGACCAGGACTTCCAAGACATTTTTTGGGAGATTTAAGAAAATTTTTATGGATAGTCCATCAGTACTACAGGAATAAACTGATCCTATAAAAAATGAATTGAAGACCTTTTTTAAGTTGTGGAGATAGAAAATAGGACCTTGTTGTGGCAAAATAGTTGATGTTATATTTTTACTCACACTAACGACGTATTCATTTAGATTTTCAAGGTTTGGAGGAGAAAATGTTTAAGCTGTGTTAGTTTATTTCGAAGATCGTTTATTATGGACAAAGTTTTTCTCGCAACATTTTTAAATCTTCTCAGATGATTTTGAAGTTTTTTTCTTAGTTGTTTGCGAACCTTGCATACTACTCTCGTAAAATTATTGGTTCTGCCTCTTAAATTGAAATTTAAAATTAAAATTAAATCTTAACTATTTATTTGTTTTTCGTCTATAAGTCTCACCCCAAGCACTGATCTTTCCATCGCTCTTTGTGCTTTCACTATTTAATCCATATTAGACTTGGTGAGTGTCCACGTCTGTGAACTATACGTGAGTATAGGGAGGATACACTGATCGTAAATTCTGGTTTTCAAATTTTGTTCTATTTTAGTTCTTTTTAAGATCCAACTCAGTTTTCCAAATCCTTCCTACGTTATTCTTCTGGTAATTTTGGCAATTTGATTTTCTTTGTTATATTTCATTATTTCTCCCAGCTAGATGTATTCGCTGACTGTTTCTTAATTTATGTCGTTCAACGTTATTTCTCTAACGTTTGTTGTACTTGTCAATATTTTTGTTTTTTTTTCAAGTTCATCTTAAGATCTACTTTCTCCGAAGCTTGAAATAGTTGCGTCGTCATGGTCTGTAGTTCTTCGAAACTTGTAGCGAATATAACAATGTCATTAGCGTATCTCAAATGACTCTTTTTTCTTCCATTAACATTTATTCCTTTATCTACCCAGTTAATGACTTTGAACACGTCTTTCAGTCCAAACGTAAATAGCTTTTATAAGATAACATCTCCCTGGTGAACTGGACTGGTAATTTAATATAAATGGACAATTTTAATGTCTTTTTTAACGTAGAGTTTCCAGTGCAATTTTTGTATACAGTTATGCTCAAATACTTTGTGATGTTGCCTATTGGACTTGTTATAATTTTTTCTAACTGGTATATTTTTTATTTTATTTGCAACCTTAATATGGACATACTTCGTTGTTTTTAATTTAATTCGTCAGAAATGGATTTAATGACTTCTCTAACTGTTCAGACACTTCTTTACAACTGTATCCTACTACTGCTAGCTGCATAGTCTGCGAAGGTAGTAACAATTTTTAATCTATCTCTAAATTGTCACTGCCTTGCAGCATTTGAATTATAATTCTCCTAAAATTTTCTGCAACTCTTCCTTATATAAGGAGACTTACTTTTTATTTTTACTTTCTTTTCGACAGGAAAGATTGTTTTTACTTTCAGAGCTTCTGTAAATATTCGCTCCGATGATTCTTTTTAGAATAAAATACGTATAAGCGATTATACAGAGGCACTATACGTGAAATCAAATCTTAACTGTTTTTCCATTTATTTCGATATATGTACTCTTTATGAGTACAAGAAACCAATTCGCCAGTGCACGAAACCATTGTGGGGTGCAATTTTAGATTGTCAATTTCTCTCTTTACATCTTTAGCATCGTCTGTTTTACCTTGCAATTCTTAGAATTCTCAGAATAAATAAAAAAACTGGATTTTGGTTTCGTCAATAGAAATCTTCGGATTTCTAGTTTCGTGATTTATTCTTCTTATTTGATTCTAAAATGTCTATCCGAACTGTATGATTTTTATATTCATATTAGATGTGGCAAAAAATCTTAGGCTACATTTAACAATATATTAGAACAAGCTTAGTTAGTTATTCTCTAAAAATTTATTTGTCTATGATATCCGCTTTTCTACGAACTTAAAACTGAAATTGATGATTTTGTATTAATTTTTTCATTCCTATTATCGGTTTAGGTTTTAAGAAATAAAAAAAAAACAAAAAATATGAACCAAACTAAAAAACATCAACCGATCAATTTTTTAATGACGCAATTGATATATTTCTCTTAAGTTTTATGATATCGTTTCTTACGCTAGCTATTGATCGCTGCAAGTATTTGGTACACGCCACGGATATTAATAAAGAAATTTTTAATTTAAAAGTTCACACAGCCTTCGGTAAAAAATCTGGTGCCGGCCTTGAAAAAGATCAAGCTGGCTGGGAGCGAATATACAGGGGCCGGATGATGAGGTCTGGGTGGTCCGGTGCGCGTGATGCCCCAAGCAGCCCTGAGCGTGACCTATCATTAGGCCATTGCAAAAGGCGTTCTAATTGCTCGGCCGAACACCCAACATCTCTATCTCTGACACCTTCAGCCGAACATCCTTCGCGGCCTTTTTCTTCTTCACCATCACTGATGAAATTCCCTACCTGAGAAAACACTTTTTGCCAACAAAATAATATAGTTGCAACTGATTGCCGCCTCTTAGTGATTTATTTATACCATCATTTGAGACACTTTTAAATAATTTGAAAAATGGGTATTTTTAAATTGTGCCAATCTTTAAACCACTATTCTGGCTAGATTTGTTTAAAAACTGAATTTTTCTATTTAATGTTACATCTAGTAGGAAATTTTGTTATAAAGTATGGTAGTGTTATCGTTAGTTTTAATTAACTATATAATTTTTATTTATGCGTCGATCTATGAATTTATAGGAAATAGGAATTAATCAGACGTTTAGATACTAATAATCATCACCACTATCCTGATTTACGTTAAACATAATCCGCTGCTAAAGTATTTTCCACCTAAGAAGACCGCTTTGCAATTAAATGCTGGTAACTTTATTACTAGCGGACCAGATAAGCGGCGATATATTTTACACTACCTTTATGAATAACAATTTATTTACTGCTCTGTTGTTTCAATCAGCACTGCTCAACAGGTTATCGTTTATTGGTTTTAATATTTTATTGCAATAGTACGAGTACGGAACATTTATTTAAACAGTGAATTTATTACATGTTAATTTTTTTTGAATTTCTTCTGACGTGTTGTATGATGTAGATTTACCCAATGATCAAAAGTATGCCTTTACAAGAACATATTATTTAAAAAAATAAAAAATACCATGTGTCATAATAACTGTAATCTCCTTTATACACACTTTAAAAATTTGTATAGTAATGTATTTCTTAAATCCACACAATCATTAAAAAATGATTTATACTATTTAAAAATATTTTTCTGCTAGAAAGTAGATCAAATTCAAACTTGACATCATATTACACTGGTTTTGCAATAACAATAAATGCAGTGTTTATGCTTGGTTAGCATTGGCTGTTAAATAATTTGTGTTCGATTGTATCGTCTGTTGTACAACCCTCGTTCTTTTTAGCATAGTTGTATATAAGTACCTATTTTTTATAGTGCTATAGTAAAGCGGTTATTGTATGAGTGTACAATAAAATATTAGATTACATGAATTTTTTCGGTGGGTTTCTACGAAAAAGAACAGAAAAGACTTGTAAGTTTATACGAAGAGCTTATGTCGGATGAAGACGTAGGAGTGGACAACTTATATGTAAATTTTGGATAATTAGACGATTATATACCTAGTGACACAGAAACCTTGGATTCTTTTAAAGAAATTCCTGGAAAACTGACGCCATTACATGGCGTCATAAAAGTACCGGACGAACGTAATCTTGCAGTACCAGATTCTAGCAATATACCAAAAATTGCGTAACGAGCAGTTGAAAATGTGGTATATTTTACTAAATTTTTATGTTCGTTCTGAAAATATATAACTAATTTCTTTTTAGGATGACCACATACAACAGACAATAGAAACTGTAATTTCTGCATATTTACTGTTGTCACAGAAGATAAAGACGAGAATTCAGATTTATTATGGAGCAAAGTTGACACTTCCAAGTTGAAAACTTTTCCGCAGACTATTCAAAATGCTGGGGTAAGACTAAAAAAGTTTATATTAATCTTTAGTCCAACCTCTAAGCTAGCGTGATATAATTTTTCAACCATGATTATTGCATCATCCATACCATCGGCTATAATTCGGCTTCTTTTCTTTTATGTTGATACCATGCTCGTTCAGATATACCTTCTTACAAGTATGCTAAAAGCGTCGTAAATAGTTTTGGAGAGACGATGTTTCCGTGTGGTACTCCTCACTGTATACAGAATTTATTTGTTTCTTGTTCAGATAGGATACCAACTTTCAGAAAAGAAATGAAAATATTGGGATGGGATTGCTAAAAGCACCACGATTACGCGATTATTGGAGCAGAAATTACTTATTTGGTACCAATATAAGACACAATATGTCTAGAAATCAATTTGAGTAATCGACTTCCAAATATTCACTTTAACAATAATAAAAAGTGTCACAACCAAACTCACCGGATTCTCATCGGCTTCACAAAATTTCTTAGTTGATTCAAAAACTTATTTCTAGATTTCAATAAATTGTTACTCCTTGAAAAAACGTCTGTATTGATGAAATGATGGTCCTTTATCATGGTTGCTTGAAATTTACGCAATATATTAAAAATAATAAACACAAATTTGGTATCAAAGTATATAAGCATTGCTTAGAAAACGGCTACACTTATGACCTCAAAATTTATTGGGGAAAAGATAATCAGGGTGGTCAAAATGCCTCTTTAGCTATTGCTCTATCACTTATGGAAGGGTTGTTAGATAGTGGTCGTTATCTATTCACAAATAATTATTATACGAGCTTCACCCTTGCTCAAAATGCTTAGCTTTACAACACAGAAGCCTAATTTTAGTTTATTAACATATTCGGTCCCCGTGTGGCATCAATGTGATGCCTCATTAAACTTTACTCTTGTGACTGTGGGACATCACGGTTATGCGACACTACAGTTTTGTATTAGCGACACCGTGACAATATATAAAATATTATACCCACACAGATATATAAATTACATTGGAAGTTAGACAGGGTGGTCCAAGGAGTAAAATAATATTTCCTGATCGGATGTGAGACGGTTTTCATGAAAGATATGACCTGTGTATATACAATATGAGCATTTACCATGGTACGACCAAAAAATTATTCTGTGGTTAATTTCTTGTACCATTTATTCCCTCGTCTCAAGCAAGGTGAATACGCTTTTTTGGATCTGAGAGATCAATAAAAGATTTTGAATCATTGTAATCAACAATCATTTTGAGCTTTTCAATTTCTTTGCCTTTATGTAGACATTTCAACATTTAATTTTCCTGCTTTGTACTAATCATCAAAACATTTCTTCTGTCACAACATTATAACGTTACAACTCAGGAATTACTTTGTATGAAAATTAGTTTTTTTTCTGTTTTTTTTTTCTTGAAACCTCGGTACAATTCATTTTTCTGTATGACCGAACACTGTCAACAAGGTGAGTTGTACGTCTGAGTAGTGTGTGAGGGTATGATACTATCCAACAACCCTTGCATAAGTAAATGAAGTATTTTGTGAAAGCGATCAAAAACTAATTGCAATTGTAACTAAGCTTGTGGACAGTTGTTTACATCAGGGTAAAGTCCCTAAGATCTGGAACAACTCTAAAGTAATCTTATTACACAAGAAAGCTGATAGTCGAAAATTGGAAAACTACAGACCCATCAGCCTATTGTCACACCTGTTTAAAATACTCACCAAAGTCATAACTACTCGACTAACAAGGAAACTAGACGAATACCAACCATATGAACAGGCAGGTTTTAGAAAAGGCTATTCAACTTCCGATCACCTGTTAACCACAAAAATATTAATAGAAAAATGTAACGAATACAAGTTTCCAGTTTTCCTAGCATTTGTAGACTACGAAAAAGCTTTCGATACCATAGAACACACGGCCGTAATAAACGCAATGCAAAATTTGTGGTTTGGGTGGCGCTGTTTCATTATTGTTAAAGTGAATGTTTAAAAGTAATTGCTCAAAAGATTTCTAGATATTTTCTGTCTTTATTAGTATCAAATAAGTACTTTCTACTTAAATACTCGCGTAATAGTATAGTTACCCCAAAGAATATTTTTATTTCTTTACTAGTAGTTGGTATCCAACGTTTTCATTTAGATAGACTACAACAGGTCGGTCATTTATCTGTTGATCTGCATATAAATTGGTTTGATCAACTATATAATTGATCAAGTCATCAGTTACAAATAATCTAATATTTTATTGTACACTCATACAATAATTGTAAGCAAAAAGCACCGAACAGTGAATGACTCAGAATATAACGTCAAATACTTTGATCGCTTTGTACAAGAATCAACAAAAGGCATCACGTTAATTCCACGCTGTCCAGACAAATAAATTTATACTGCTCGAACAGCGAGACATCGATGTGATGCCTCAAAAATCCTG